>JAJLTX010000016.1:0-224233 GCA_030568365.1 Myxozyma kluyveri | reverse complement strand
CGGCTCCAGGGCTGGGGCTGCACCTGGCTGCAGCCAGCGCCGCGCTAGGCCGCTTCGGGCGCAGCCGCACGCGCCGCACGCAGCCAGCGGCGCGGCAATCACGTGTGTGCGCGGTCCCGCTGACCACTCCACAGCACTATATCGTAGCTAGCTGTACGATATCACAGTATACAGTACGGTATAAGTGTCAGTACTGGGCTGTACTATACTTGCTCTCGCAGCCAGGCTGCAGCCACGGATCCACGATGGACGAGCTGCGGCCGGACGAGCGGACGCGCTTTGCTTGGCTTGCTCGAAATCATGGCTGCACCAGGGGGAGGATTACTGGCGGGTAGAATCCGCGGCAGGAGGCTGCGGAGACAATCCGCGTACCGCTGCGACTGCATGGCCATCTCCAGATCTATACCTAATAATATTGGTGGCCCCCCCACCCGGCCGCATCCAGCGCAGGCGCACCCTCAAGGCCTCAACCAATGCAGTCCTGGAGCGCATTTTTGGTACTGTAGCGCTCTGCGTACCTCCCGGCGCCCACAAACGGCAGCAGCGCGTGTGCTAAATTTGGCTGCGCCGCACGAGGCGCGTTTCCTGTCGCGTCGTGTCGCGTTTTGCCGGTCGGCCGTTACGCGTGTGCACGTGAGTCAAAGGGTGACCGCGGCGGCGCAGTAGGGCAGGCGCGGCTCTCTGACAGTACAAGTCGCTTGCACTTGCGCACTAGGGCTTTGCGCAGTCACGCTTCACCGCCGCACACAGTGCAGGTGCGGCGCACCCTGACACCTAGCCAAGCTATACAGCGGGCTATGGTACAGTGGGAGATCGAGTGCTCTCTCTCGCTGGCGGCCAAGTGTCTATTTATGGGCCATTTTGCACCTGCCTTAACATACTGAAAGTTTCGTTCTCAGCGCGCCACAACAGACTCCCGCCTTTGAGTCTCTCGCCGCATCTGCTCAGACTACTACGCCTTGAACGCCCTCTCCCGTTCGGCTTCACCACGTCCTTTCCTCGTCGTCGTTGTTACTACATATCAGCACAGCAACAGCCAGTCACAATGAGAACCGAAATCGATTCCTTCTCTGGCAACAGAATCTACCCTGGCAAGGTGCGTTTTGGTCCTTTTGGTAATTTCAGACGTTGGCGCGCGGCAGTTGGATGAACCGAGATGGCGATGGACGACAACACGACACATTGTGCAACAAAAAGATATGGTATAATACGGCGTCACAAACAGTTACGTACGGTCGAATTTAGTTCTATTTAGAATGCTGAAAATCCATTCGCGAAAGTTATCAAGCTGTACAACCCAAGCCTTCAATATCTCGTTCTCCGCTAGATCCGCATCAACAACCATGTCAATCGTCTAGTCAAAACATTTATACTAACTCTTCTCCCCAGGGTACCCTCTTCGTTCGGGGTGACTCCAAGGTCTTCCGATTCGTTGCCTCCAAGAGTGCCTCACTCTTCCTCCAGCGCAAGAACCCCCGCCGAATCGCCTGGACTGTCCTTTTCCGTCGCATGCACAAGAAGGGTATCGTTGAAGAGAGTATGTTGTCCCGCTATTAGAGCTTTGCCTGGTGTCCATTGCGATGCAATTTCAGAGCGGTCAGTGACTTACATAACTTCTATTTAGCCTCCAAGAAGCGCAGCCGCCGTACCGTTAAGCACCAGCGTGCTATCGTCGGTGCCTCCCTCGATGTCATCAAGGAGAAGCGTTCAATTCGTCCCGAGGCCCGCAAGGCCGCCCGCACTGAGTCCATCGCTCTCGCCAAGGAAAAGAAGAAAGATGCTGAGGCCAAGAAGAAAGCCGACAAGGCTAAGCTCGCTGCTTCAGGCAAGGCTTCTGCAGCTGGCGGCTCAAAGTTCTCCAAGCAACAACTTAAGGGTGCTGCTACCAAGGTTCAAGCTACATCACGTTAAGTTCTGTCTTTTTATCTGTCGGGATGGTATGTGGTTGGATGAATTGTAATTAAAAATACATGCTGTATTATCATTGACTTGCTGAGTGACTTTTGCCGCTGCCATGAGTCTATCTTGTCGGTTACGAGGTATTGACAATGTAGGCTGTAGCAGAAGACTGCCATTGTGGTGCATTCGATTTGCAATTTACGAGAGAAGCTATTATCAACAATGGCTCATGGAAGTATGCGCTCGAAAGCCTGATGCGCGGTTTCAATTCTACTCCTACATCGCCTGACTATATCGTCAAAATGACCACTACCCATATAAGTGTATCACATTACCGCGAACAAATTCATACTCTTCATGATTAACAACAAAACTCCGATTAAATGATTCTTATTTTCAACACTGTATATAGTATAACTTGACATATCGGATACCGTAGTGACTGGCAAGCAAACAGAGCTGCGTGCAAGACCCGGAATACACCCTCCAGTACCAGTACCATTACCAGATAACATGAAGCCCATTGAATAAGCGCTCTAGTGCACTATACATGTAATCCCAACAAGCTATTTTACGAGTAAGTGTCGAATAGAACGTGAACAGAATGCTGGGTACTTATCCTGCAATGGCTAAGAGTAACATTTCGAATTTAACAATTGGGTTTCACAGCTGCATATGGAGCTAGGCTCAACTCTTAGACAACATACAATAAACCTGCTATTCTACAGTATGGCGCCATAAAAAATAGTTATATATCGTAAGTAAAGATGATGCTGTACTGTAATTGAGAATTGAGAGCAAAGAAGAGTGGATGACACTTATAGTGCAGTTGGGAATTGTTACTGTATGGTGCCCCAAGCGGGTTTGGCTGTGGGCTCGCACCACAGCGCCGAGTACTGTAGTTAGCCGTTTGAGAGTCGATGGCGATTTATATCTTGGACAGTTGTACCGCACGTCTAGGCTCGGTGACCACCATCAAACAGCTGTGTCCACTCACTCCTTTTCAAGTTCTGTGAGCTAGTGGACATATCGCAGGCTGCGATCTGCATCGCGGAGATTTCGGATCCGATAGTTGTGTCCACTGCAGCATGCTCAGTGGCGCCATTGCCGGCCATTAAATGGTACTTGCATTTCAACTTCTCGAGTGACGATTTACTGTCACGATAATCTAAGCGGTTAGCGACTCTTTCAAGTGCAGATAATATACGACTCTGCAGTCTCGCAGTATTTCCGCCATTATGGACCTGCGTTCGCCATCGCTAGAGCAAGGTTCGCCTGTCGGTCCTGTCCCAACTACCCCAATACAATCGAAGCAGCATTCAACTGCAACCATTACAACAGATTTACCAGCAATCACGACACTAAAAGATCCAGCTAGTGAGTCAAGGGCGCGGTCGAAATCTCGCCGGCGTCGTCGACAGCCACGGTCAGCTTCAGCAGGGAACTACATCCCTGAGATCTCTTTAATCGGAGGTCTGCCACCATTAAGACATCTCCCTAGTCTTCATGATATATTATCTTTGCGACAGTTCCTTTATGGATCAAACGAGCCAGATCCTAATAATGCAGGATCTTCTTCTACGTCAGCGCGAAGACCCAGCGATGCATGGTTTGACGCTTTCTTTGCTCGAGCAAGACGACGACGGCGACGTGGCCGCAAGCGTAATTTATTTGACGATGATGACGATGATGACGAAGACAGTGAAGACGATGATTACAGTAGTGTTTCAAGTGACGATGACATTCGCGGCGATAGAGCTTCCGCGCCTCTTGCAATTGTTGACGAGGATATGCCACCTCGGTCAACATGGAGCGCAATGTTGAGTTCTTATTTACAACGAACGGGTGCTCAAGCTGCAGATGCAGGCAGTGAAGCGATCATTGACGATGATGAGGAGGAAGGTGGTGTTATTAGTGATGGTGAAGGGTCTTTCGTTGGATCTGCTTCACTACCAACTTTCATTGGGTCATCATGGCGAAGAGCCGGCGCAGCTGCTACTATGCCAGATCTATCTCTTGATGCAGATGCCCCGGACACACCATTATCCAATTTCTCGCGGCTAAACTTACAACTTCCGACATTCTCATCTCCAGGTTTACCAACCTTAGTTCTCCCGACTCTTCCGACCCTTCCAGCATTTGCGCCCCCAGGATTTCCTAGTCTTCCGAATCTCAGAAATCTTCCTTCGTTACCACAATTTCCACGGCGACCAAGACTCCCATCATTCACAACGCCAACTTCATTTTCCTCGTTTCCTCGGCATGTTGCAAATTATCTCTTTTCTGCCGATTTAGATGATTTTGATATCCGAGATTTGAATGAGGATATTGCAGATGATGATGTTTTTAGAAGAACTGCGGTAGTTGATGATAACGATGTAGACACCGCATTAGCGGACGTCCGATCAATTAGATCTGAAGATGGCGTATTAGCCTCTGGTGATAGTGATCGATTGCGCGAGGAGCAACGATTACGACGATTTGAAAGACGAGCACGACGAGCACAGCAAAATCGTATGCTAAGATTACAAAGGAGACAAGCGCAGCAACATGCTGCCGCAGTATCGGCAGCAGCAGCTGCAGATGTGGGCGTTGATGTTAAGAGTGTTGAGCTCACCGAAGAAAGAGAACGTGAACTGAGAGCTCAGATTAGGAAGATTCATGAGATGCAGATATCAGATAAAGAAAGAGCTGTGCTGATGCATAGTGTCATGACTGCAGAGTATTATTCACAGTTACGTCGTTCTGATGATATTGGTGAGGACGATATGGATGATGATGAGGATAATATGTCTGAGGATAGTGTTTCTGACGGCGAATACGATGCACAATTCCAACTTTCGTCTTCAGATTGTGTGGTCACTTGGCACGATGAAGCTAATGGAGTGCGTGGTTGTGCACATTATAGTCGCGGCGTAAAGCTTCAATGCTCGCAATGTCACGAATGGCATTCTTGCCGATTTTGTCATGACGATGAAGCTCATACCGACGGACATCAACTTGTCCGGTATGAGACTAAGAATATGTTATGCATGTACTGTTTCATGCCACAACCGGCTGCTCAGGATTGTGCCGGATGTGGTCGAAGAGTAGCGAATTATTATTGTGATATTTGCAAGTTATGGGATGATGATCCAGAGAAAATGATTTATCATTGCGCGGATTGCGGCATCTGTCGTATTGGCGAAGGCCTCGGTAAAGATTATTTTCATTGCAAGGTGAGTTCTTCTCGATTTACATGATTGTTGCTAGTTATACTAATTTTTAGACTTGTAACGTATGCATGTCGATAAGTTTAGAGAATTCACATCGTTGCATCGAGCATTCCACGGAATGCAACTGCCCAATCTGCGGCGAATACATGTTCACAAGTACCATGACTGTCGTATTCATGTCATGTGGTCACTCAATTCATCACAAGTGTTTCTACGAACATACACGCAATTCATACAAATGCCCAACATGCGCCCGTTCCGTCGTGAATATGGAAGCGCAATTCAGATTACTTGATCGTGAAATTGAACGCCAAGTGTTACCAGAGCCATACGATAAATGGCGCAGTGTTATTTCATGTAACGATTGTTCAGCAAAATCAAATGTAAAATTTCATTTCTTGGGATTGAAATGCGATACCTGCAGAAGTTATAATACTGGTCAATTGTCAATTATTAAACCTGAAGAATCTCAAACTACTGATATTCATGTTGCTTCTGAGACTATGCCACCACAAACCATTCCGGTTGGTTTGCCTCAAGGTAACGAGCAAGAAGGATCTCAAATTATCGATGTACATTTATCTACTGAGAATGTATCTGAAGTACGAATTCTTTCTACAGAGGAAGAGCATGACATGCTAATTCCTCATGGCGAGGATTGGGAAGAGGAAGGCGAACAACAGAGTAGTGGAAATATTGTATATATGCCTGCATCTACATCTTCCGCTACTGCTGCTCTTCGCAGTAGATTGGACAGATTGTCACTTCGTATGGGTTCGTCAAGTCCAGCACCTCCATCAAGTTCGCCCTGATTTCAATGTACTAATTTATTCAAAGTTACCTGTATTTTTGTATGATTGTATAGGATCCAATCTAAGAGAAATGGAAATGGATTAATGTAAATGGTTAAAGTGTTTTATTATGTATGTGGCGTTGTTTTTCCTTACCACAATTGTTTTTCTGTTACACGTTGTCGTAATTGTCAAGATTTTGCTTTTATTTTACGACTTTGCATCATTATTGAGCATTTTATCACGTTTAAGTTTTTACACATCTAATAAGTTATTATTTAATCAAAATACAGCACATTATTGTATCCCTGTTGTCCTGGTTACGACTGACGCCACGTCTGCAGGTCTGAGGCTTCGCGTCCCTGGATCTTGCATTTCGCTTTAACCTTTTCTGTACAATAGCGTGCATTCAAGGTACTGTAGTTGATTAACCGATAGTGTGTATCACTATACGTGGCATGTATCGATTCATGCAAACGAATGGAAGGACGGTCTTTGAAGAACCTCAAATCAAGAGCGAATGACGCAGATCCCTGAACAACCGTTCTTTATTTGCTCAGTTGCATGCAGGTGTTCACGGGATCTGAATATTTTTATTAGAGACTTAGCGGGATCGTCATGCGATGTACGTAGCTGTAAGAATTATTTTGAAGTGAGGCAGCACTGTTCTATTCAAACAAGCAGTAAATCAACGCAGTCTGAAATCTCATATCAACCATGCTAATGCTAAATCCACAGCTGGACCGTTTAGCCATGGGAATGATTCACTGATCTACTTGAATTGGATTCATGAGCAGATCAACAGATGAGCGGGTGAGGCCGCGGTCCGGGGAAGGTGCAGCCGCATCTCACGAGGCGAATCTCAAATCTGAAATTTAACTTTTAGCGAGTCCTTCTAGAAACCCGTCAGAACTCTCAGTGCAATTCATTCTCGTTGCTGCAATTGTCCCAGACTCGTGATCTGGCTGGCTATTCAAAGGGGGCAGCCTCGGACGCCTATTCGGACCATCGTCAGTTCAATGGAGCGAATGCGGACAAATTTGCCACTGTATCCGCCGTACTAAGCGATGTAGTGCACAATTATACCAGGGTCCGCGGGTAATAGACGCGAAGGCTATATGGACGCACCAAGGGGCGAATTGATTACTTCTCAAAAGGCTCCTATTTGAGGCATTGTACACACAGCCTGCGTCTCTGCCGCATCTTCAACACAGTATCACGATCCACTGTATTGGAACTCCTTTTGGACGTACCATATTTGATACACCATCTGCATAGTGCAGCTATGCTTCTTCGACCTCTTCGACGCGTTTTCGATGCACGACTGCCGGCATTCGAGTCTCCCTTATCATTTTACCAACGCATCCCGCTCGTCCAATTTCTATATACCCCCTATACCCCAATCGAGCGCCAGTCACGAGGAGCATATCTTGTTTCTCGCTAACCAAATCTCACCTTTAGTTCATGACTTGTGGCCTTCCGCCCAAAGCAGTATCACCATCTCCAGACTGACCGTAGCCAAGACGCAGGCACGGCGACGCGTCCGCATTCCACTGTATCCTCGCTCGGACGCGTAAACAATAACAATATGCAGCCAATTCGTCGTACTTTATTGCTACTGACCGCACCCCGGTCATTTCAAGATTGTCTACACACTTATTCTCTCATGTCCGCGCTCGTTCACTCGCACGTCACCTCCGTTCAGGCCGTCGATTCTCGTTACTTTACCTCCCGCTTGCATGCACAACTGTACCCGAACTCCAGATCCTTGTCTGCAGTTGCACTGATTCACATACTTCTTGAGCTTGAATAAGACGCAGGTACGCGCAAAAAGAGTGACCGTGTCTAGTTTTCCAACCTGGCCCGTGTGGTTGCATGGAAGCATCAGAACGCGGTCGAAGCGGAGCTCCACGACGCTGCATATGTCGGTCGCATACTCTGGTTTGTTGACATAACAATATACACTCAAGCTAGCCGCCACGATTGACAGCTTGAACTTCTGGAGGCGCCCGTCGCGTAATAAAAACATCGCTTCTCCCCGGCCTCGCTCTCGCTCTCAACCTCTTTTCCATCTTCACTTCGAGTTCTCTCTTCGCTTCATTTTGCGCTCAGTACTCTTTCTCCACGCGGTTTTTCGTTTCTTCCAACGCTTGCGGTAATCCGCTCATAGCTGCTCATGGATCTTACAACGATTTCACGCGCATTGGCTGACTCGCCTGCTCTCGCAGCCGTTGATCTTCTTCCGCGGTCCACCGTGACCATCTCCAACAGCAGTTTTGCGTCCCATGCTGCTATGGAGCACGTCACCTCAGCTTCTTCCACTACATCCTCACCAGGTTCGACAATTTCAATCTCCTCTTCAGATTTGGCTTCTTCACATCTCACTGCGCCATCAACTTCGGCATCCTCGGCATCCTCCGTGCCGTACGAGTCCGCCTATGTATCGATGACTATGCAAGATCCATCGCGTCTTACCGCAGCTGAAGTCGCTGCCAACGCTCCAGAAGTTACCGTTAATGATGATTTGCCTTCAAGTCGCGGTACTCGACGTTTTATTTGTGTATGGCATGGATGTGATAAGATCTTTACGCGCAAGTCAGATTTAGAACGTCATTTTCGAATTCATACTCAAGAACGTCCATTTGTTTGCTCTTTTAATGGCTGTGATCGAAGTTTCATTCAAAGATCTGCGCTTACGGTACACGAACGTACACACACTGGCGAGAAACCTCACAGTTGTCCGCATGAAGGATGTGGAAAGCGATTTTCAGACGTATGCTATATCCTTTTCCCGTTTTTAAAAGTTCCAATACTAACTGATACATATAGTCATCAAGTCTTGCTCGCCACCGACGTACACATTTTGGAGAAGACGAGTTGACATGCACAGAAGAAGGATGTACAGCACAATTTTTACGCTACCGTCAACTCAAGAATCATCTCAAGGTTGATCACAATATTACATCTACACCAAGAGCGTTTACAACAGGCCGTGCAAGAAGTCAATCAAGTGAACGTGATCGCAGTCGTCAACGTGACCGTGCTCGATTAGCTCGCAAGAGTACCGAGAGTCTAGGTGGTGAACGAGATCAACGTCGACGTGCATTATATGCTGCTACTGTTTCTGCCGCTGCTGCTCGTCATGCTGGTGATGATGAGGTTCCATTTTCGATCGGTGGTGTTTACACCACTGTTTATGCTACACCTCAACCAGTTGGTTACAGAACTTATCTCTCAACTGATTATCGCGATTCAGCAGCAACTCAGTTTCTTATGAACCGACGTCTTTCCAACACTGGATTGGCATATTCTGATGATCAATCACGATTCAGTCAGGCGTATCTCAAGAACTTGCAGAGCGATACGCGCACAGTTTCATCAACTGACAGTGGCGACGATGATGACTCGTACTACCAATATTATTACAAAACAGCTCGAGTCGCACCTCCTCCACCACCACAAGCACTCCCGCCGCTTCCTCCTTTGCCGTCCTTCCCACTTCCAGGATTAGCTTCGCTTTCATCTGATCCTTATTCCGCCTATGCAGCAGTAGCTTCTGGATCGACACCTTTAGTCTCAGCATCGCAGTATGGATCTTCTATGGTTTATTCTCAATTCGACCAACATTTATATCCGCAAGCAAACTGGCATCCTTCAGAATCTAACCGAGACTCTTCTGAAGGCCATGCAACTTCAACTGGATTCCCTGCTGCAACTAGCCTTTCATCAAGCAGAAACAACAGCGCAAATGGATTTGATGTTCTTGCAGCGTTGTATTGCGCAGCAGCAGGTACCTCTTCACGACAACCTCCTGCAATGCATTAGAATGCACCTATATATGATATAGTATGATATGCAATGAAGACTTCCATAACACATTGACACTTCATGGCGGTATATTGAAATTAATATTATTAATTGATTGTTTATTTTTTGTAATATCCTTTTGGTTTATTTTTGGCGTTTGTTAGGTTATTTCGAAAGAGAACCACCTCCTTGAGGATGTATGTATATACTTCTTTTACGCTAGCTATAAGAATCAATGTAAAAGGATTGCCCAATTCATAATTTCGCTTCCGGCAGGAAATGCGATTTTGAACTTTGACAAGAATCTTATGTGAACACCATGGTCATCATGTATATTTTTTCTAATTATACAATAGAATTTACTTTTACATTCAAATAAACACCGTTATTCAACAATAATAAAAAACCACAACTCCTAATAAAAATGATTGAACCCATTACTGGTCTATGATGTAGCAGCCCCAGGCCACTTCCAAATTCTATAAGTTACAAATTACGTTGTCAACGCTGAAGATTCTGTAGATGTCGCACTTGATACTGGTGATAGATCTGCTCCTAGTTTTGGACGTCCAATTGACACATGCTGTTGTTCTTGATGACGATGTTGAGCTTGTTCTTCATGGCGAAGCTGAGCCTGCTGCACTAGCAGACCAGGTGTCTCTCCTTCATGCAATAAAAGCTCATATTCTTTCGTCATATTACATGTCCAATTCCAGTACGCGACACGTTCGCGTTGTTGCTGACCCGGTTTTTTATGTGCTGCTTGTGCTGCAAGTGTATTCGCCGTATCGGCAATGAGATTGTTCAATGCAATTGCATCTTCCTCATCTTCAACATGAGCCGTCATTGGATCAGTCCAAATCGAAGATGCTGTAGAAGATGATAGCGGCGAGCGAGGCGGTGTTGCAGCGGAAGAAGGCGACGGAGGAACTTGTCGACTTTTCTTGCGCTTGTTCACGCTTTTTTCAATGCTGGCAACGTCTCTCATATCCGGAGTAACGTCGTCGAGGTTGATGCGAACTGCACGCGCTTTGGAGTTGACACACATTCCAGTGTTTCCACAAAACTCATCTGAAACCGCCGCTCGGGAAATAACTTTACCAGCTGATTGCGGTGACGATTTAAAGCCAAACTTCACTGCCATACCGTTAAAAAACGAATGCCGTTCGAATGATGTTGCAGCTGATGCTGCAGAGCTTGGTGCAGTTGGTGAGGGTAATGTACTTTCTGCGTCGTGGCTTGAACGTGCATGTTGAAGAACAATTGGATCAACTAGCCCAGGTGAACAGAGTAAGACGTCAACTGAAGCAGGTCGAAAATAATCTGCCCATAATGGAACAGTATATGCCATGAGTGCCTTTGTTGCGTCAAATGGAATATTCTCTGGAGTCTTCTGACCACGAGATTTTGCTCTTCCAAATAAACAAAATAGATCTGTGATCTTGTTAGTGAGTGTATAATATTCTGACACATGCATGCAACATACTTGCAGACTTATATCGGTTATCAGCCACGAACACCACACGATCGCGAACGCGTGGGGCCAGGGTAGCCACCAGCAGCCACTGAGCTAAATGATTCACAGATAACGATCGTTCAAATCTGTCGAATTCTGTAAATGAAGGCGGACCAAAGCAGTAAATTTCTGCCGCGAGTACAACAGTTGAAATAGCATTGTATGATTGACTGACTGTGCTGGCAAATTGCCTTACAGATTTGAAACTAGTCAAGTCACATTCAAGCACTTCAATTACGGAGTCACTTAACTGCGCAAGGTATTCAAATTGTGTCAAGGCATCGAGTGTATTTGGACTCTTAGGGTCTCGGACGCCAATGATCAAATGAACGCGTGATACATCTGCTGCGCCAGCGATCGAGCTGCCAGAGCCTACTGATGACATTGAGCTCTGTGATACGGTAGAGTCACGACGACCGCTAACTATCTCCGCGGATGTCAGACCTGAAAGGCCAGTTGCTGTGCTTGCACTTTCCTGTGAACGGCGGTCATCGTGTGATCGGGTTATTGCAGGAATCGGCTGAGCTAACTGTGTAGGAGGAGCCGAAGTTGAGAGGCGTCTGTTTGTAGCACTTGAGACGGCACTGCGTATACTGTTGAAACTGTCACGACGACCTCGAGAAGTTGTTGCGATACCGGAAGTGCCGCTGTGAGTTCGCGAGTGCGAGTAAGTTCCGGAGTGCTCTGATTTCTGTACCGCTGAGATCAGGAGCTGCTCAACGCCGAAGAAGCCGACGCCCGCAGTGGCGCCTGTCCAGACGATGATCCGGCGACCCTGAGCGTCCATGGGGAGGATAGAGCGCGTAAGTGCAAATGGTGATATTCTGTGTAGAGGTTACGGCATCACGAGCAAAAGAGAAACAGACCGGCGGCCTGGGTTTTTTATATTTCCCAGCCGAGGAGGACCCGGCTCGGAGGCCCGGAGCGACTCAGTGCCTCAGTGGATTCAATCGCGCGTCAGCGGCGGCTAAGCCGGGGCTCAGTGCATGGGGTCAGGGCTTCTACCGAAAGGTGACGACACTCCGTCGCTCCCATCCGCTCTGCGCTCTCCCTTCACATATACGGACCCGCCGTCTACAGGACTGCAATTCCGCCATATATACCAGAAGCTAGTTCTTCTATTACTATATGTCCTTAGAAATGCTCAACCAAATCGACAAAACTATTACAACAGAGAATGACCGTAAAAATGCCAATTTTGGACAAAAACAGTATAAAACAGGCGCAACTTAACGAATGCATGCGTGCTCTATATATATATAAATCAAATGCTCTCCTCCTTTCTCCTCTCAGATCCGATCAAAATCAATCGCGCTGTCCCATATAATTCGTGTGCGTCCCCGCACTTTGACAGCATTCATCGTTGTGCTTCCGTTGACACTCGTTGTGAATCCTTTGGCCATCTTGTCACCGCCAGTACTACCATTCATGACGCTGTCAGCCGCTCCTGAGGCTGTGCTGCCATAGTCATCATCTCGTTTACCAGATGCATCGCTACGACTACCTGTAATGCCATTATTTTCCGACCTAGCGTCAATCAATGACGATCCCATGCGCGACTTGAGTACATCACCAATAATACGATTGACATTTGCACGAACTCGGGCCTCGTCATCTGCACCTGCTAGTCGGCCGGCCCGAAGACGAATGCGGAGGTTAATTATGCACAGACCGTAGTGAACTTCCCACATACGAGACTCAACAATCGACTCAATCTCAGGCTCAACAGCCAGCTCACGAAGAATCTGTTCTGCACAAGGCCCACTGAATCCCATAAGCAGCATGCGTCCCTGGACGAGAGCAGTCATCCAGCTCACGACGCACATTGAGCAAGCAACAATAACAGCGAAAATGCCGTCGACTCGAGCAAAATGTGCTTCATCTGACCACATTGGCATTGTGAAAACTGTAGTGCACGCCATTATCGTCACCAGAAACAATGGACTGCTAAGACCATATGGTAGCCGACGAATGTACTTCAACTGAAGCGCTGTACCAATTAGTTCGTGATTTCGAAACACTATTGACGAAATAACGGATGCAACAAATGCCAACAGAACCGTCGTCGATGTCCCACGAGAGAAAAAACGTTCCGCGTCATGATCATGCTCGACCTCTTCGGCAATCACATGTTTCATTACATTCTCGCACAGATGAGAGCCGATGTCGATGCCCATAAAGAACAAACTGACTGTGTTGGCGAATCCAGCGAGAATTTCAGCACGTTGAAGTCCAAATGGGTGTCGGATGCTACTGCTTTTCCAGACTTCAAAGTTGGACAAGACGTCTGCAGCAACTGATAATGCGGCTCCTAATGCGTCGTAAAACATTATGTGTGATAGAGCCATCAATATGGCTGAGTTACCGCTCAAAAACCACAGCTGTAATGCTATCAAAAAATGAACACAACACCAACCAAGTTGAATCTTTTGATCCTTTGACATGCTTTGCATGGTCTCTTGGTGCTGTATTTCTACTGTTAGTATTTCAGTGAAGATTACGATACGGAGACAGACACTCACAGTAGGAACCGGAAAATGAGATGGAAGAACCGGTGGTGGTCGTGATGGTGGTTCCAGAAAAAAGTTCATCGAGACGGATGAATGTTTGTATTTGTGTCCACGCCGTTGATTCTATCACATGTTAGCTCAACCCCATAGGCCAAAATAAAAACAGAATGAGATACATACAGGCTTGTTGACCGGAGACCGCGATGCAATCGTTGACTGAAAGTTGAACGGCTTGCGCGGCACCCGGACAGGCGACGCCGATCGCGGTGGAGTGCTCACCACGATCGGTATTGATGACACTGACTCCGCTGTACTGTTTGCATCAGTGTACGGCGAATTTGTGATGGAAGTCGACGAAATACTCGTCGCTCGAGATCGACTCTCAGCATGATCCGGGCTATCCATTCCGCCTGTTGAATCTATACCGTTTCCAAAGACTTCGTCAGGACTGAGCAGTGCCACACCGCCAAAATCGTAACCATTAATTATATCAGCCGGAGCTTCTAGTCCCTGTTGTAACTTGAGAGCTGCTTGAGGATTAGAAGCCATCGATTGTAACTCGTCAGTGAGTAGCGCACCACCTGGCGGTGCTCTTGGCCTCACGCTGAACCGAATTGGACTAGGTGCACGTGCTGTTGAGAGTGTAGTACTGTTTTCGTCAATGGAAGTTGTCTCCAATGATTCTCGTGAGGAGTTGTAAACGCTTGGTCTGTAAGGCGCTGATATCAGTGACGATGGAGGTGGAAATACGAATGAGCGTGGTCGTTGATGCGTTCTACCGCGTTGCTGCTGGCGCTGTTGTGGTGCTGGTGAAGGAGGCAGGGACGAGTCCGAGTCAGACTGCAGTTGGCGTGACTGCGGTGATGTCGAATCAGTAAGCGAACCACCGCTGACCGTGACCGTAGTAGCTGAAGACCGTCTTCCCTTATGCCCACGCACAGTGCTACCGCCACCTGGGAATTGATCGTTCTTGCTACCACTGTATGTGCTAGAGTAATAGTTGGAACCTTCACGTCTTGGTGATGGTGTCTTCACATCATCTGGTGGATCGGATGGCTGCGGTGACGACGACCGGGTGTTCTGTGTTCCATGCAGATCGACCTCCGGTTTCTGATACTGTTGCGCCGACGGATAGGGTGGGACAGATGGCGGAAGTGATGATATTATGTTGCTTTCATGTGATGGACGGGGAAGCAAGTTGGGGTTTGGAAGCAAAAACTCTGGCGCTATGTCGTAGAGCGAGACACGCTTGGAGTGGCGCGACATGGTTACACAGTGGTTGCGGTTTGACTGTCGCCTTTAGCTCTTTGAGGCACGGATCCGGCCGCGAACACCGGCGTTGATTCGAGCGATTGCCACGCGTTACAAGCTTGCGTTTCAGTCGTACCGTTGGTAATGTTTTGTTACCAGATTTCAGTAGAAGTGACCGTGAGAAATGGTGCGGTGCAGCCCAAGAACATTGAGAGAGTCGCGGTGTGCTGGATGTACCATGTGGACGCCAGGCGGTATGGTTTGTTACTGCAATTGACCACAAAATAGTTTGAGCGTTCTCTATAGTGTGGCTAAACGAGTGACTGAAGTGAATGCTGTGACAACTTGGTCAATGAAGAGAGTGATTTTGTTGGTGCAAATGCAGTTGCTGCTTCTGTGCGAGTTGCAGGAGTCAGTTACACTGCGGGAGTCAGTTGCAACTCGCGCGCTGATCCACGAGCGCCGCAATTGGTGACCTGGTGTGGGTCGCGAGCTGCTGCGAAACAAGAGAGAAGTGGACTGCGACAAATATGAGCACGGCAGGCAACAGATACTAGGGGATTGGCACGAAGCTACTGCTAAACGGCCACGGTGAAGTAGGAGCCAGAGCCGGTTTGAGCGGTATCAATAGTGCTGCCAATTAAAGATAGACCACCTCGAGCGGCGCACAACCCCTGGCTCAATTAACTGCCTCCGCTTTCGTTTACCCACCAAGGTGTACAGTAGAAGACTAGAAGTACAGCACCCTCGGGCGCCGACGATGCACTGACTCGTAGGCTTTAGAGAGCGTCGCACGTGGTGAGGCGTGTAGACCAGCAACTCAGCAAGCATCTGGCGAGCTGGTGAGTTATGAGTTCTGACTTATGACTACGGACGGTCTACAGAGCCCGACTGCCAAGACCTGACAGAGGTTGGGCACAAAGCACAAAGATAGATATATGATCAAGAAATTAGAACGCCAGACAAGGGGTTAATGAGCTATAGACCGCTGATTGCGGAGCGAGCGGATGAAGTGATGTATGTATTTTGAGAGAATTGAAACAATGTGCTGATCTACTTGAGAGTAGCAAACAGCTTGGGAGCAGCACATTCATTGGCGCAGTGCGACAGATGGAAACTGCTTGAGTGTTAGTTTGGATGCAAACATATAACCATATCACTCGACGGGATAACTTACAATTCCTCAATGCAGTCTGAACAGGCGAAGCAAAAACACTTGTTAGCAAGCAAGAACCGACAGACACGTAACAATTTTTGAAGCTACTAACCCTCCTTGTAGTCAAGTTCCTCATAGCCATCCTCTTGTTGGGCGGCAGTGACACGCTCGACGCACTCGTCGAAGTGATGCTTGTATGAGTGGCACTTGGACTCGGCGCACTCTGTTTCAAAGTTAGATCACTTTCTTTCACACGGTGGATAATACGCATACGGCAAGACTTACCTTCTTGGAGTTCTGGCATGATGTCCTCGGGATCTTCTTCCTCCTCCTCTTCTTCTTCAACCTCTTCGACTTCCTGCAAGTTGGCGTTAGATAGTTTGTATAAACAAAGTGCAGCAAATTGCTCCGTGAGGGACTGCATGCCAGTCGTGCCGAATCAGCTTCTCATATGATAAAATAAAGTTGTTGCCGCAAATCACTGACAATTCGTTGTAAAACTGACTTGCAGTATCCATCACGGGAACTCAAATCCTGACCGACAATGCTCCCTCGATGTCCAAACCGATCCACGGAATATAAAGTACACATTGAGCGCGACTGAGAAGCAAACCCATCAAAAAGACATGCCGCACACTCAGAAGATGGTATCACAATATAACGACTCGAGTTGAAGACATTTGAGGGAAGCATTTGGCGGAAGACGGACGCGACTGGATGCACGGGGCGTTAATGGCGGAACATACCTCGGGCTCCTCGGCCTTGACGACGGGCACGATGGCCTCGAAAAATTGTGACAGAATGCTCTTCTCGGACATTGTGAGTTGTGTATGCGAAGCGAGTCTGGTGAACCTGCGGATGGGTGTTTGGAGTAGACGAAGTAATGGTGACGGGCGGCCTGCAATTCTTTAGACTGGTTTTCGAGGCCGGCGGTTTGAGCCGCCGTCGATTGGTTCTTTCGCGCCGGTCCCGATTGGCCAGAAAGGACGGGTCACGTGAAAGTACGGTTCCCTCGGCTGCTGACTGCGTCGTGCGGCGCCGGCGAGTGCCGCTCTGTTCATGCAGCACGTCGCAGCAGACCCAGCGGACGCACGCAGCTATACGCGTAGAGGCCGTCTGCTTGGGCAGAGCGTGTCTGGATGTCTCGCGCTGCTCTGGACATCCAGGTCTCGCTGCTCCGGCGAGTCAAACACTCCTCCGCCGGCGCTGCTGCTTCACCTCTCTGATATGCGTCCGGACTGCTTCACAGCCCAGCTTTCCTTGCCTCCGTCCCCTCAGTTCCCCGCGCCTTTCCGCGGCCGCGCCCAACGTCTATACGCCAGTTGCACACCGCAGTAAACTACAGCAGCGGCAGCGGATCTTTGGGACATTTTCAACAGCCCCGTTTTGACTTTCGCGCTTCAACCGCCGTCCCACAAGGCCACAACTGCCCAATCGTGGCCCCCGCTCCCGTCTGATCACCGTCAAGCTGTGGTACGTCCCGTCGTCGAGCCGACTGGTCGTTCTCGCCGTCGTGTCTCTCTTCATCTTCGCAACCTTGCATCTCCAAGGCACGCGCTCGTTTTCATTTCGGACCCTTGGCCGCTCTGAAGCTGCACGCCGCATCAACAGCGAAATAGACGCCGCGCGCAAGCAGATCATCGCAGACGACAATCACCTCTCTGATCAACAGTCCCAGGTCTCCTCAAAGTCTTCCTCGTCCACAATGGCTAGCTCAATCACCAGTGTCGTTGTGCCTGCCGTCAAGGAGCACACCGGCACCGTCATCTTCCTGCACGGTCTTGGTGACTCTGGCAATGGCTGGCGTTTTCTCGCTGAGGAGTACCGTCGAATGCGGTTGTTTGAGAACATAAAATTTGTCTTCCCGAACGCACCTATTCAGAAAGTCACAATGGTATGTGCAATGGTCTTATGTGCCTTTTTTTGTCATGATAATGTATATTGACTTGACATTGCAGAACTTTGGGCTCGAAATGCCATCCTGGTTTGACATGGTATCGCTCGATCGAGTGGAGTCTCAAGAAGACACTCACGGCATGTGGGAGTCAGTTGGCCATTTGCGTCAGTTTGTGAGCGAAGAGATAAGCCAGGGAATTAAGCCTGAGCGCATTGTCATTGGCGGATTCAGTCAAGGCTGTGCCATAAGTCTACTCGTACGTCCTATTGCCATTCTATTCAGTCTTCACAACTAATCGAGCTTTAGGCCGGCCTTTCGTCTGATATTAAGCTTGCAGGTGTCGTTGGTCTATCCGGATTTATTCCAATGCGACCGTCAATCAACCAGATCCATGAGAGGAATGGTGTCAAGTTCCCCTTCTTCGTCGGTCATGGAACCAAGGATCCCGTTGTTCGGTACGAATACGGTTTGTTCTCAAAGACAAAGCTTGAAGAGCTCAACGTCCCCCTTGAATTCCACGAGTACCAGAACCTGACCCACAGCACAAGTCCAAAAGAGATGGTCGACATTCTCGAGTTTCTTAAAAAGATTCTCGAAGACAAATAGTCGTTCTGTAATGACTTTCTCATATATTCTTCGCTATCTCATTCACCCCGTCCTCACCCACATTTGTATCTCATTAAGCGCCTTTAGCTGAGATGAAGACATCACTCGCGCAGTCTATGTAGGCATGCATTATATATACACACAATATATGGTTTAATTACGGTCGCATGGATTATAAGCTGTATCATTTATATGTTATAATTCCCAACTTTAAGGACTCAATACATATGCCATATTTACGTCAGAGCAAGTTTTTTAAAATGCACATTCCAAAAGTTCTCCTGAGAATGGTACAGTAGAACGTAGACAAGCCAATGAAAAAAAAAAAAAAACATAAGTTAACAAGCATGGTAACAAAAAAGAATAAGACCTGTAGGATAACATGACAATCACAAAAACGCCAGATATACCGATGCACATATTAATCATTCATAAAGCGACATGGCCGTTTAAGAGCACAAAGAAGCATAAATATTTACTAATGACCGCTGCAAGCAATTCACCGAATCAGTCAGACTCGTCAGAACTCTGCTCTTGCTTTATGACATTCGATTTCATTCGGCTCGCGCTGCGAGGGTTCGATCCCGATGTCGGACCGTCTCCAGAATTGTATTGGAGAATGGGGCTCCCTGCTCGATCAAGAAAATTCATGACTTGTGATTTTGCGGGAGACGCTTGACGACCTGCACCCGCTCCGGGAAGCGACTTATCGCCGGTCCTTCCACGTTTGGTGCCTAACTTGGAATTTCCACTGGCAAATGAGGTTACGGAAGACAAGGAAGTATGCGACGACGATGAAGTCACAGACGAGGCGGATGACTGTGACGATAAAGATGATGCCGGATTTGAAACCACAACTGCGCCCAAGTCTGATATTGAGTTTGTATCTGATGCTGCGGACATTGCCGGTGACACTGGCTCTGTACGTGCCCCGGTGGCCTTTCCATTCGTGACCTTGCGCTTTTTTGGCGCGGGTTTTCGTGGCGACTCGTCATCTGTTACATATGGTGACGATGGAGATATTGACATTGGTGACGCCGTCGTGACAGCCGCAGACGCAGCTCTATAAGTGTCATTAGCGGATCTGGCGGATGCACGAGACCATAAGGATTACATACCTTTTCGCCGTCGTTCCTCGAGCAGCTGCACGACCGGAAAGACAACGTTCCAAGTGTGCTGCGTAGCGTGATGCAGCAATTTTGCGTGTACAATTGAGACATTCAAAGTAGGATGCCGCATCGGAGGCTTGCTGTTTTGTCCGACCGTAGATGTCAACGCCAGGTTTGCAAACATAATTACCCTTTCCAAGCGCTGCATTCTGCGCCATAGGATGATGTACACGGCCACAGGCCGTACATGGTAGTCTGCTGCGTTTCTCCCGAGTCAATGCTGCGCGTAGAACATCGTGGGTCACGGTTTCGAGGAGATCATCGAGAATTGACAGGCCCTGGTAGGTTGCGAACAAGATCCCGTAAGCCACAAACGACCAACAAGACAAGAATTAGCTACCTGAAGGTTTCAGCAAGTCATAAGTAGGCCACAGTAAGCACTTCAGTGCCACTACGACGTAATAAAGACTTACTTCCATCGTCAAAGAAGCATTAAGTAAACACTCACCATCAGAGGCACATTGATCTGCTGAGGCGTCTCGGACCCCATGGTTGCGTATTGCTATCCGGGCTGCCGCGCGCTCTATCTCTTGCTAGAGCTGAAAAAAACACAACCACGCTCTTTCTATTCGGCACAGAATGCTTCCAATGCAATAGCAAGTTTCACGACAACTGCAGGGTGAGAAAAAAACGAAACTCGTGAAAACGCAGGGCCACGAGAGCTCCAGAGACGAGGCATCGACGACGGAGGAGAATATCCGGAACACCAACGCCTCGATTTCGATACTGCTGACCAGAACTCCCAGCACAGTTAGAGTTCAGTTTCAGAACCTTGCTGAGCCAGCTCATTAGCGTGTCTTGCGGCGCAGGGTTCATAACCTTTCCTGATGCGGCCTAGTGCGTAATTGCCGCAATGGCAGGGTTTTTTTCTACCCGCTGCAACCGGGGCTTCGTGCTTTTTGCAGTCTTCGCTGCACCCCGCCAACAATTCAAATTAAGTGCAACGACCACCTCGACATCACCGATATCAGCCTTGCTCTCTACGCCTTCTTAGCCCGCTTATCTGCACCTTCGTCTTCAACAGATTGTCAGAATTGCAGCGGTCACGCGTGCTCGGGATTGCATTCGCGTGTTGTTATCTCCTGCTCATATTGCAGTCATACCAATCGTCACTGCTGTATGCGATCTAGGTCTCTGTCGACCGTCATATACTACTAAAAGGTCGTTATCGAAATGGATTCGTCATCAAGCTCTGCACCGGCATCTTCGACACCAGATGCCTACGATGTTCTTGTTTGTGGTTCTGGCTTAGTTGAAAGCATCGTTGCCGCGTAAGTCCTCTTGCTGGTTCTGTTATGCGCTGGCGTTTTGGAGTGCTTTGACCCCACATCGTCTCGGAAATATTTTGCTAACCTATTCTCAATTGTTGCTTATAGCGCTTTAGCATGGCAAGGCTCTAATGTACTGCATATCGACCGAAATCCTTACTACGGTGGCTTCTGGGCTTCACTTGACCTCGAGGAATTGAAGTCATGGACCGACAATATCAACGATAAATCTCTGGGACCGTCACCATTTTCAGATGCCTATTTATACATTTCGCGTAATCTTGACCCACGGAAATACTCAATTGATATCAGTCCACATGTCCTATTCACTCGTTCAGACTTACTGAATTTGCTTATACAAAGTCGAGTTTCGCGGTATCTCGAATTCAAGCCACTAGGTTCATTCCATACATTCGAGGAAGACTCTTTCGAGAAAGTGCCAGGAACAAAAGAAGACATTTTCACTAGTCAGACATTGACATTACTTACAAAGCGAGCTCTTATGCGGTTCATGAAGTTTGTCGCATCTTGGGAAGAGACGCCTGACGTGTCGTCAGCGTACAAGGGAAAACCAGTTAGCGAGTTTCTCGAAGCCAAGTTCTCACTTGACCATACTCAAATTATTGAACTTGTGCATTCCATTGCACTTCTTCCGTCACTTGACACTCCTACAGAAAAAGCTCTTCCGCGTATCAATCGTTATTTGACTTCACTCAATGTTTACGGAAGCTTCCCAGCAATGTACTCAATGTATGGTTCAGGTGGTGAGCTTGCTCAAGGTTTCTGCAGATCTGCGGCTGTTGCCGGTGCAACTTACAGACTCGGTACCTGGTTACAAGAATTTGACGAAGCTACTGGTGCCGCTGTACTGAGCTCTGGAGACAAAATTAAGGTTTCAGAGAAGGTCATCACAACTGATGGGCCAGTGGACTCTGGCCGTGAGATTACACGAATGGTGGCAGTTGTTGAAAAGGACTGTAAGGAATGGTTCTCTGAGGGAGAGTCTGCTGCTATTGTCGTTTTCCCTACAGATTCACTTGACGGCAACAAGTCCGCAGTTCATGCAATTGTATTGGGAAGTGGCAGTGGCCAAGTTCCAACAGGGCAGACTGTGTGGTATTTATCTACGCAGGAGAGCGGTGATCAAGGTCGCAAGATGTTATATCTTGCTCTTGAAAAGATGGAAGCCAGTATCCTACGTGAATCCACTGAAGACTTTGAGATTGACGTCACCGAGGAAGATATTGCGTATCTTCCAAACGGCTTACCAGTCATTTCATCGGTTCGGTTAGGTCAGAGTCTGGCGAACTTTGCACCTAAGGAGTCATTGAAGTACTTGCTCAAGCTCACATACACCCAGAAAGTCACTGTACCTCCAAAGGAGCAGACTGAGAAAGACAAAGTTCTTTACTCATGTGCTCCGTCAACTGATATTGAATACGATTCGGTCGTTGAGGAGGCAAAAGCTCTCTATGCACTCGTTACAGGCTCTTCAGATGATTTCTTTGAAGTTGACTTCGAAGACGATGATGATGATACTGCTACAGTCACATCAGCAACTCAAGCTACTGGTCAAACTCGTGATACAGCTATTGAGAGCGACGAAGATGATAACATGGCTGTATCGCATGACGAGTCAGAGTACGATGAGGTTGCTGGAGAGATGACAATCTAAAAATATTGATTGTCTGTTGGGCATACTTGGAAGAAAGTCAGACCTACTCGGTCAAAGCTCTACATGTATTTGGCTTTTTGACTCTCAGTTTTGTCATTACTTGTTACACTTAAACTTTCCATTGGGTTTTAATTTTTTTTGTTAATTGTTGTTGGTAATATTATATAGATATGAATTAAGGTCATTGTATGTATCTTTATTCAAAGATACGTGCACATGGAAGGAGTTGTGCTGATCGTTGGTTTATTGTTGTTTAACGTCCCCAGAAGTTGACTGTTGATTTTATAATTTCGCTTTCTCTGTATAGTTTTAGTTTAACGTGTATATCTAAATTGCTTTCTTAATTCTTGACAACAATTATATTATAAAGTAAACTTTTGTAGAATGTCGTAAATATTATCTACTTTGTCTATGTACATATATATAACAACTCCATCTTACATCAATGCGATCTGGGCCCAGTAATTGTCAATCTGAGCACACTCTCAGCAAAACCTGTGGCACCTCCTTCATCACTAATAATTTCTCTTGGACTTTTCAATCCGTCAGTTAAACCATCACTAACTTCACGTTTAACTAATCCAAGAATCGCTGCATTTCTGGTACTTGGAATACGTAACATTTCACGTTCAACTTTCCATCCAACTTTATATGCGGTTCGTGCAACATGTTCTACAAGTGCACCGTACGTGCTCAGTTTTACTTGTCCGTTTAAATTTTTCTGTGGTGGATTTGGCGCTTGCTGTGGAGCTATAGCGGGATATCTATATCGAGCTCCAGATAATGCATGTGAACAACATGGGATTACAACAAACGGATGTCCAAGTAAAGGTATCCAAGGCGTAAGCTCATCAGAATGATTACCGATTAAGAATGTATTTTGTGGAAATCTCCCGTGGTGGATTTTTTTTGAATCTGGTGCTATTTGTGATTCTGCACCTTCCGGATAGCACAAATGTGGAATTAAAACTTGCTCGCGTAAATCTGGTTGGATATGGTCGGGAAATACGTCCCATGTTTTTCGTCGCCGTGCTTCAATTCCATATCCAACATATCCCTCCAAAACTAGAATATAAACAAGCACGCCATTTCCACATCCCAAATCCACAAATTGCATCGGTGTATCTTTTGGCCATCTATCCTTCCAAAGCTCAATCAAAAATGCTGCAATTGATAGATCTTCAAAAACATGTTTCCGCGGATCAGTGGATTCGACCCATCGAGCTACCAAATCTCGAGCATATTTATCTTTTAGAACTGTGTAGGTAGTTTGAAATGCAATCTTATCAACTACGCAATCATGATGTACGCGTTTCTGATAACCGTTCATTGTTCCAGTTGAATGCTTGTATGCAGTTGTGAGTAGTCTAAGAGCTGTTCGTTCAAGTTTGATAGCGCGTTCATGTTGCTGGTCATTTGACTCGTTCACGGTGCTCAACGGTTCGAACCTGCGATAGAACAGTCGCAATATGTGATCTTTCATGGAGTAATACAATACCACTGCACGCACATCTGGATGATAGTATGGCATGTCTGATATATTTGAAATATGTGGTAAGTACAGTAATGCCTTTGCAACTTCGGTTCCATTCTCTGCCGTGGTGAAAAAAATACATGACTGATCCATTGGCCGATCCTTATGCATACTGCGTGGTATTATCCTACGCACAATTTTTCGCGTTTCGCTCGTCAACATATCATCCATTGGGACTGTGTTAGACGCAAACATCTCATCACACACTCGCCGTTCGAGATTTTCGTAGCTCAAATATACATCTTGATCTTGAGGTGCAATTGGTCTTGCATCCGGCAGTTCAATACTGCTATAAAGAACATCAGCCCGCATGATACTTGAAGAGTTGATGTTTGGGTGCAAAACTAAATTCTGCATGGCATTTTGAAAATGATTCAGATTAAACTCGCAATTTGGATGCGTAAGCTCTTCATTCCATAGTGACGAGGAGTCCATTACTGGTAGTTGTTTCTGTGACTCCGCCCGTCGACAGACTTAAACTTCAAATGATCCCAAGCAAATTCTATATCACTTCATTACCTTTCTTCAGCGCTTCACTTCACCCATACGACAATCCACAATTGCATCCCCAATCGTTTGAATGTAGCAAGAAGTTCACGATGACTCGCGCACTGTAGCCCGTTGCCGAGCTCATTATAGTTCACATGCACAGTACTTCATCGCCGAGACCGGCTTGCTCTCAATTAAAAAAATAAGCCGCTCGTCAGCCGCAGTCGCGTTGAAGCGTGAGCATCCAAAAATACAGAGCCAATCGAATTAACCACGACGTCGATCAGCCATAACATCAACCTGGATCCAGTCTTCTCTTTATCCTCGACTTCGTGTGCTTCTTTAAACGGAGTAATCAGTGCTTTGTTCGCTGACCACGATGTCGCGGTCTTCTCGGACGCGGGCCGTTTCGATTGAAACCTCAAGAACTGGCAGCGTCAATCGCAGCGGTTCTGGTGCTCGGTCAGTGCCTTTGGCGCTTCTAGAGCCTCGAGCAACTCCGGTCTGGGCGGCGCAACCTTCTAAACAAGGCGACTCTAGCAATGTTGTTCCTGGTACAAGTGGTAGTTCAAGTGAAAATGGAGAGTCTCGGACTCTAGGAACTGTTCCTGAAGCGGAATCAAGTCATAATGATTCAGCAACCGCAACATTCGGCACTGTCAGCCATGCCGGTCCTTCTAGCTCAGAGCCAACTGCACCGGCGCCTTCCACTGCTGAGATCAAATCTCGCACTTCAGCATCTTCTTCAGCACCTGACGATTCGATTGCTGTAGCTTCTACAACAAAGCCAGGTGCCGGTTCAGCGAATCCAGCTGTCTACAGGTATGACTCGTCACCGGTTCTCGCCGCTACAAAGACAACAACTCCAGTTCCTCCAATATTTGATTCATCATACGGAGCTACGTCTCGATGGCAAAACTTTGTCGCACTCTCACAGCGGCCTGATCAGACTCGGTCTGAAATGGAACTTCGCGAATTGTCGTCTGCGTTGCGTGGAAGTGGAACAACAGCTTCAAACCTCTTGACAACAAATGTTGTTCCGGCGATTCGGAGTGAGGTCTTGTTATCTTCAGGAGATAACTTTGAATCGGAAAGAGACTCTGGAAGTGCAACTGAGAATCAAGGATCTGGGTCGTCTTCGACGGCAATTTCGGATGAGCGCAATAGGACTCATAGGAAGCGTCAAATCATCTCGATTGAAGACTTGGAGAAACAGATGGACCTCAGCGGGTTGTGGAACCCAACACATGGTCACGAGGGCCATGCGGGTCATGGTGTTCGAGATGGTCCGGATCTGCCAGAAGCCGCAGCAAGAGCCCATCATTTGCATTCTGATGGTAATGGCGCCAATCGTGCTGCTCTTGGTGCTGATCTATACCGCACAAGTACTGGATATTCATCAAGTTACGCTTCTCAGTTCCGCATGACTGCGGAACTTGCAGAACAGCAACGACAACCATTAAGAGGTCGTATAAGAAATGTAATTCTTAATAATCCATACGTACCAATGACTATGCGTGCTAGCATATTTGGTCTTTCCATGATTGCACTAGGTCTGTCGAACAGTATTCGACATATATCATCGACTCATCGGCCTGATCCATTACCCCAACAACCATCGACAATCATGGCTATATGTGTTCAGTCATGTGCCATGTTGTATTTATTGTACATAACATACGACGAGTATTCTGGTAAACCATTGGGTTTACGAGATGCCAAAGATAAAATTAAATTGAGTACGTTTGCAGTTATTCTTTTCTTTTTATCTTCAATGAATGTACTAACTGACCAGTTATGTGTGATCTGGTATTCATTATATTTTCATCCGCAAACCTGTCACTCACGTTCAACACATTATACGATCAAACGTGGTATTGCGACTCGCCGTCAACAGTAAGTTCTCTAACCTAATTCTCTAATAATCTCTCTAACACCAGTCTCAACCAGGGCTTTGACGAAACGCCATACGATGGACGCCTATGTGAACGGCAACGCTCGCTTGCTTCATTTTTGTTTCTCGTTCTGCTCATGTGGGTAATCACTTTTACCATCAGTATTCTTCGAGTAGTCGAGCGAGTGAGCGGCGGTCCCATTGTTTAGTTAAATATTTCAATTGCGGGCGATTTTTTGTTTTCTTTCAGCATCTTATATATTGATGATTGGGTTTCGCGGTCATGGCGTTGTTGGTACTTGTTTTTTTTGTTTTTTTTCACATATCAGCATTCAAATCTTATCCGTTTATAAGATTCGTTCACAGCCTTGCTTATTAAGGTTGTATATATTTGAAAACTGACATATAGAATTGATTGTCGTTTTTTACATAGCAGATCTGATACGTATCATTTACTGAACGAAATACATGCGGTAGTTTCAAACTTTCATGAAACGACTACGTAAGCACAGATAAAAACACTAAAATACAAATAACTTCTTAACTCGCACAACTAGAGAGCGAGAGAACACTATATGAGAGACTGAAAGAAAATGCAGCAGACTTTTCAGTTACACTCTCGCCACTATGATTTTAGTTTGTGCGCACGTATGCGACTACCAACAAATGCACCAATCCAGAAACCGTAAACCAAATTCAAAAAATTATCTTGTCATGTTCATTATCACCAAGATGTGACCTTTTTTGTCTTCTTATGCTCTTCATTCCAATCATGCACACAACGTTCCGAACAAAATTCTCGCTTCAAGGTAATGTTGTCATTGCCAACCACTCCATTCCATCGCTCAAGCGCATATCCAATCGGATAAACCATGAATTTGCGGCAAAATCCACATTCGTTGCAGGTTTCTGCAGCACTAAACGCAGCGTCAATCTGTTTCTTATGTGTCTCATGGAGTTCCCAATTTGTCATCTCACCAGGTGATGCACGGTACCGGGAAATCTCACGTAGACAGATTTCATGCAGTGATGCAGGTGCAGTACTAGATTGATGTCGTCGATCAGTCATAGATGCCGATGGCGGGATTGTGACTTCAGTATCTCTATTGTAAACAACGAAACTCACAGCAACACAATGTGCACTCATCATATTACCACCAGGAGACTGCACATGTAAGGGAGTATCGCCAAATTCACCTGTGCTGCTACTCAGATTCGCACTTCCATCATCTCCATAATTCAATGCCGACTTGGTCTTTGGCAGCTGAACAAATGGATTTGGTGTTACATTGAGTACTCGTAATGCCTTGAGATCCAGTAATTGTGACGGCAAACTTGTCAGTTCATTGGCACTAACTGTAAGCTCAACCAATTTTTTCATTCTTCCAATTGCGCCAGGAAGTTGCTTAATCTTGTTATTCCGCAAAAGAAGAACAGTAATATTATTAACTGTAAACAGAAAAGCAGGAAGAGTGGTCAAAAGATTATTTGACAGGTTAAGCTTAACGCTCTGACTAAACGGACGTGTATCTTGCTGTGCATGAGCTGCAATTTGTACAAAATTCTTCAAGTCTTTTAATTCCTCTGGTATTTCTTCTAATCCCAGATTTGAAAGATCGACTGAGGACTTCCCACCACTATCATCCTCAAGTGCACCGCGAATAACTTGAATCGCGCGAGAAATCGATGGATCCAATCGCTTGTGAGTAAAAGATAGAGATTTTGAGTGTCTTGCTGATTGTGCTGGACGTATAGGAAGAGATAAAGTGGTAGTCAATGAACCTGCGCGCGTGTTGACTGCGTCGTTGAATTCAAGAGAGCCATTCCGGCGATATGATCGTTTATTTGGAAATTGCGGCAGTTCAAAATTCTCAACAAAAGATCTGCGTACATCGTCTTGTGGTGGCGACGAAGGTAGGGCAATCAAACCCGTCTCTTCCTCCAAAAGTGCGATATCCGACTGCGAAGTTGGAAGTTCGATCGCGTCGAAATCGCTATCACGGTGAAGTCGCTTATGATGTCGTCGGTACGAGAATTGATCGTTATGCCCAGTAGCATTTTGCTCATAACGTCTAGATTCTGCATCTGCAGCAAGTACGCTGTTGATAGGTTCATCGTTGTCGGTACTTGTGTCGACGAAATCAGGCTGCGAGTCGGACGTGGGGTAGTCGCGCTTAAGACCTGTTTGTTTCGTAGGCAGCGCAAGTTCGTGCTCAGGGCGAGAAGCATTGTGCGACAATGGAAGTAATTCTGCCATTCTATTTTCTCTCAAGCCAGCTAATATTCAGAGCGTAACGTGTTGGTGGAGGTCGCGTGAGTCGATTAACAGATCACGACGCGAAGCCTTATTCGCGAAAAATTGAACACAGCGTACACCCAAACAATTCAAGCACAAACTCCACAATCAAAGTAGCCGTTTATACTAATACCACAGAAGTCGCGAAAGACCCCGCGATCCCTGGCGACAAAGTCGGAGACTGGGCGAGGAAACAGGAAACAGCGTGTACTGGCCAGACCGTATCGAGCGCATGCATATTTACGTTTTACGCGTTGGCCGAGCCGATCCAGAGCGATACTGTGCACGTGACTGGCCGCGTGTCGTGCGGCGCACTTTTCGAGCCTTGCGCGCTCAGTGGCCCTTTGGCTCGAAATCTTTTGATCCGATCCATAGAATACTTGCATGTAGTATTTGTTTAGCTGACGAGGTGTGCAGAATGCTATGGGCTCTAAAAGGAAGGTAGATGATGATGTAGAGCGATCTGATGCGAGTAATGAGATTTCGGTTGTGAAACTGCAAAAAGTAGAGCGCACCGCGGCTGACAATGCATATGGGAGTGTATTGAACAGTGCAGTAGTCTCTCAAGATGCTACGAGAATATCCCGGGCAGAGATTGCTTCTACGGCTGTGGAAGGGTCTGTTGGTGACGCGAATAATACTGAAGGCTCTACTACTAGCATAGAATATGATCTGGATGAAGAGGAAAGCAGTGTTATGGAAAACGATTACGAAGACGAAGAAGACGACGACGATGTGCAACGACCAGCTCCTCGAAGTAGTTCAATTCGACTTGGAAGTCACACTTCTGGACCGCTGGATCCGTTCACTGGTCAACGAGGAGCATTTCCATTGCATGATACGAGTGGAGAACCCGCTATGCTGACATATGACGACGAGCCTGTGGATGGATACTCGTATCTTCGTTCAGTGCGCCAACAAGCAAGTAAGATTTCAGATTTTGTCAGTATCGAGCGAGTACAGGACTCGAGAAGACAATCTCCGTCGCCGTTAATCAATACGCAAAGTGAACCAGAAGTCTCTGATCCAATAGCGTCTGAACGGCCAAGTCGTATTACTCAAGAATGGCACAACTATCTTCTTGGTCAGTATCGATTCTCCCGTGCACTGTTTGAGCGATCATATGATTTAATTACTCCAGCGGCTCTCAATCCTCAACAAATGCCTAATACACTCCTGACATGGCAGCAATTTATCAAAGATCCAACTAATATTCCAACAATGTCATTACTTGCTGCATTCGAGCAAGAGCAAGTATTGCGTCTACTGAAATATTTTCAGCGATGGCTTACGGCCCGTGTGTCAACCGAAATGTCACGATGGTTATTTGCTCTCCTTGTTCGTCTCCCGGATGTTTTAGTTGCTGACAAGATTTTTGTGCTTCGACAACTATGTCAAAAATGTGTCCAGATAAAGGATTCACAGGTACGTCACACGTATGATCGCCTTATGTAAGTTATCGCTTATTAACAATCTTTCTAGGATGCAACGACGAATGTGGCTCTTGCCACTATCGATATGACCATATCAGTAGTTACTGGTTTTTACGCTCAACATGATCTCGCCCCTTATTTGTATCAATAGTACACAGCGTCTTTTACGTTAAATTCTTGTAAGTATTGCATTGCAGCATGATACTACGTACGTATCGTTCCATATTACAACCTAATAAACCTTTGTCCCATAATTGCCATATCGTACACCCAAAACCACTTTAAAGCTTTCATCACGTTTTACCTGACCTACGTTTTTGCCTTGAAGCCTCTTCTTCTGTTAGAGCCTTCCCATTCGAGTCGAACAAATCTGCACGAGCACTCGCGAGACGTTTGAAATTCATTGTAACTTCATTGTACGCTAAATTGGAGATTGCTTGGCGTGCTTCGTTTTTAGCCTTCTCCTCTTTCCATCGAGGATCAAGCAACTCAATTCTCATATGCTCATCAAATTCAGCAGCCGGAATTTGTTGATGGCACAACGGACATTCTTGAACAGAGATTGTGGTCCGTTTCATTGATCTTCTAGTACTTCCTTGCGGTCGGATCTTAATATTTTCTGTGGTAAATGGAGCAGCTGCTGCTACTCCTGCTTGTCTCTTTCTTCGAAGGCCTTCGTTTCGTTGTTGAATCTTCTCTTCTGCTTCTTCTTCTTCATCTTTTTCTTTTTCTTCTTCTTCATTCGTCACGAATGGAGCAGGAGCTTGTGGTGCTGGGGGCATAGATACTGATACTGACACTTCACGATCAGATGTTTGTAGTTCAGTATCTTGAGCTGTTAGTGCGTCTGCGTCAAAATCCGGAGGTGCTTCCTCGATTGCCAAGCGGCCTGAATCATTAAGTAACGACATCATTTGTTTCTGCTCTAATGAAGCATGTTCCAGCTCAGCCAAAGTCATAGGTGGTGGTAGTTCGACTTCATCATCAGCTGAAGTGAAATCAATTGTCTCAACCACCACAAAGTCGTGCCAATCAATTTGAGCATAAGCTATTCGTTCAGCTTCTGCTGCTTCCGTTGCCTTTTGAGCCTCCTCCGCTTGTCGCTTTTGCCAATCCGCACGACGTTGAGCTTGCTCTAGTACTGTATATTTACTTCCTTTAGTGGCCTCTATTCTCTCAAATAATTTCTCTGGTGGTTTTATAACTGTTGTGTATTGCTCGATCATACGTTGGTAAAGTTGATGAAGAGAGTGATTTGGTCGGAGAAAGTCAAATTGAAAATTCCTATCTTCACGTTGTGCCAAAGAATTCGCAAATTGTCGTCCGTTCCTTGCGGTGAATAAAGCAGTTAATTTGACAATATCTAAATCTTGTGCTGAAATCGGTGGCATTGGAACTGCAAAGTCGAGAGCTCTTGGTTCAGGAATAGTTTCTGTCTCGATCTCGTCAGCCTTGATTTCCGTCGAATTCTTTCCATTTGTTGCAGTAATTGCGGAAGCTCCATTTGCAGTTGGTCCAACTCGATTCTCACGATGCTCGTCAAGTCGCCATTCGTAGTACGGGTAGTATGGATCAGATGGGTCCAGAAAGCTCAATCGATTGTTATTTTTCTCTTTTTCGCGAATTCGAACTTCAAACTATGTACATCGTTAGTATCCGTATTTTTCAAATATAATTAATTTATTACTTACAGCCTGTCCGTTTCTATTCACGTAATCTGCAGTCTTTTCAATAATACCTGTTCATGTCAGTCGAGCGGACGCGAGGCAATAAAAGAAATCGACTCACCTCGAATGTCAGGTGGTGGGATGATGACGCCCTCAGGAGCGCTCACCGTGGCACCTGCATCGCCTGAAGACATGATCTGCTTCAAAAATAAGTAAACTAAAAATACAATAGATTTTTCACTTCTGATAATCCAGCGATGGCATCTTAAAAAGTTATGAATCACAGTTGAATTTTGACTGTGCATGTCACCGAGACGAGTGCCACGGGTTAGGGCTTTCTTTGGAGAACGTCGAGGACGGATTGCCTGCACATCAAGGGCCACTGTATCAAGTTCAACAACCACTTTTGTATCTCACATACAACTGTAATCACCAGATCCAGTTGCAGAAGTAATCATGTCGGACGGAACGCTTATGAAACCGGAGAAGGATTTCTCAGAAATCTTGACAACTGAGTTCCCTAAGATCGATGAGCTCGCTAAGGTAAGCCTATTTATAATGATGTGGATCGCGTTGGAGCTATAGATATTCGGCGTTGGATACGCATCATATTATTATCAAGTGATTTCTTATTAATTTTTGTTTTGTATTATAGACAGATATTCGGGCCGCTGTTGAGCGCCTCGTTGCTCTCGAAAAGCAGACTCGGCAGGTGCGTGGAAGCGGATTTGTGAATCATGACAACATAGAGGGCTAATATAATACTGATCAATAGGCTGCGGATTTATCATCAACAGAGAAACTTTTAATCAAGATTGTTACATTATATAAGAACGCGGGCGATTGGAAACAAATGAATGAATATATTCAAATTTTGTCAAAAAAGCATGGCCAGCTGAAACAGGCAATCACCGTGATGGTGCAAGAGGCAATCAAGTTCCTTGACAGTGCACCTGATCTCGACACAAAGGTTGAGACAATTGAGAACATCCGTGTAGTTACAGAGGGAAAGGTACGATAGATTTGAACATTTTAACGTGGAATTGATTGCTGATTAAATTTGATTAGATCTTTGTTGAGGTTGAACGCGCTCGAGTCACGCGCACTCTTGCTAAAATTAAGGAAGAGCAAGGCGATATTGCAGCAGCTGCTGATCTCATGTGTGACCTTCAGGTTGAGACATATGGATCTATGGATAACCGCGAAAAGACTGAATTTATTCTTGAACAGGTTCAGCTCTGTATTGCTCGGGATGACTTTTCTCAAGCTATGGTTCTCAGCAGGAAGATCTCAACGAACTACTTTGATAATGACGGCGTGGAGGATCTGAAACTGAGATATCATGAGTTGATGATCAAAATCTATCTTCATGATGATAAATATCTTGATGTGTGCAGACACTACAGATCAGTGTACGACACTCCAAGCATCAAGAGTGAGGAGGCTAAATGGAAAGATGTTTTGCGAAGCATTGTATATTTCATCATTCTCGCTCCATATGATAATGAGCAGTCAGATTTGATTCACAGAATATCGAAGGATCCATTCCTTGAGCAGATGCCTACAGAAAACCAATTGATTGGTAACTTCACAAAAGTTGAATTGATGCGGTGGCCATTAACTGAGGAAGTTTACGGACCGATTCTTCGTGCTACGCCAGTGTTCAATGTGTCAGATCCGAAGGGAGAGAAGCGTTGGGATGATTTCCGAAAGCGAGTGATTGAGTACAACATTCGTGTTATCGCTAAATACTACACTAGAATTCACACAACTCGTCTCCGTGACCTGCTAGACCTCACTGACCAGGAGACTGAGAATTATCTGTCAAGCCTTGTTACTCAAGGTACCATTTACGCTCGCATCAATCGACCAAAGAAAATTGTTTCATTCGACAAACCAAAGGACTCTAACGACGTTCTTAACGAATGGAGTGGAAACATCTCAAGTTTATTGGGTCTCGTCGAGAATTTGGGGCATTTGATCAATCAGTCTGCTAGTGCATAATTATTTAGCGCAGTGTACTCTCCAAACCCGTTGTAATTATTACGAATGCCGTGCATGTTGCAGCAGTGATTGTCGAGTAGTCACTGTCGCAGTACAGTAGTTTTTTAGTATGCATGTAGCTGTTTATATGATCAGAATAATTCAAATATGATTTTGTAAGATCGTAGTTTACATGTTCATTTCTCCATATATAAAAATGCAAACTCAAACTGAAATCAGATTTCCGGTTAGATACGTACAACAAATTTTACTCTCCATCCATTTATTCTATGTCACCAGCCTCGCTTCCAGAGTCATCATCATCACCTGAAACTTCCTTATTTTCAAGTTCCTTGCGTTCCATGAGTGCTTGGAGTTCAGCATCATCACTCTCTGTGACTGCCTTTGGTGCCATACGAACGGCAAATTCGCCTCCTGATCCTTTAATACTAGCTTCAATCTCAACAATAGCCTTCTCGAGAATGTCAATACCTATTTGCTTATCGAGACAATGCGAAGTCAAGACATACAGAGGTGGTGAGACCAGTCTAACTTTAACAGGAACAGCTTCAGTGTGAAGTACTTCGGCTTTTTTGAGTGCAGTCTTGACAGCGTCAATACCTTCGTATCCAAAGCAGGTGACGTCGATGTCAGCACGGACTTTGGTAGGTTGAGGTGTAAGTCTGCGGGCAATTTGCTGTTGAAGGTCCTCGAGGACAGCAGAAGATGGAACTTCAAGACCTTCGAAAACAGTGTCGGAATTTGTAATTGCAATCTTAAATGCATCGTAAGCATGGCCAAATTTCTTGTTCAATGGCCAACCAATCTTGCTGTAAAGATCTTCAAGGGGAATACTGTTCTTCTCGGAAACGTGTCGTAAAATTGAGTGAACTGCCTTTGATTTGTTGAACTTCTCTTCACACTTGACGACATCTTCAGCAGATACACGACGCTTGGATAAATCAATATAACCTTTCTCTTTATCGACCCGAAGCACAACCACAACTTCATTACGGCCAACGCGAATCAATTTCTGGATAGATCGAATACGCCGACGTGACAGCTCAGAGAGAAGAATCATGCCTTCAATGTTGTCGTATTCAAGCAGCTTCACATATGCACCCATCTCAGCAATCTATATAGTGAATGTAATTAGTTTCAATTTTTTCATTTTCAATTCTGTTGTTACTCATCGACCACGCCAAACTTACCTGCCGGACATTGACGACAACCAGGTCATCGACCTCAGGGTACTTGTTCTCGTAAAATCTGCAATTTGACAGACTCATCTTGACTAATCGTGAAAATTTGGATATTAAAACAACAAATAAAACTTCGATGCACGGAAGAACGGTCAGATTTATCTGTTTAACCTCCAATAGCTCACCCTTCCTGTGATTCAAGAACAATACTACGATACGTGATGATATATTTTTTTCGCCTTGCAAACTTTATTCACATGAGCATTTACTGTCTTACCTGTAAGCGTAAGTGAGATGTTTGGGTACCAAACCCATAAACTCGGATCTGAACCTACATTTCACGAGCACACGAGTCCATGAACATAATGCATGTGCTAAAGTGAACGTGGATATTTATCGTACGATATATTGTTTATAAGTTCACGAGGCATAGTGAGAACTACATGGAACCGATACAAGTGGCGTGTTTCGGAACAATTAAAATGATAAATTGGTCTTATTAATGTGATTGCTATCATCTATGTGGTTACACTCTCGCGGTCACCATGCTATACTGTAATTTTTGTACATAAGTTCTCCTTCTCCGCCGTGACATTAGACAGATCAGATAAGTTTAGTTGTTGACTGTGTTCTGATCAATTGAATACCTAGAAGCACCTGTTAACCATATGAACACAAACGAGAACGTATTTAACGCACATACCGGAAGAAAACAAGCTTGACGACAAAGGCGAGAACCAAGTGGCCAACGACAACAGCGGCCAGAAGGATCTTTGAAGTTTTTGCTTCAGTACTATTGAGAGCAGGATAAAGATTTCGCACAAGGAAAAAGGTCGAGACCGCGAAGCCAATAGATACACTGATCCATCTGACAACATTGGCAATTGTCTTGAAGTCGAAAATTTCAATTGGTGAAATAGACACAAGGGCCACGGGAACCCAGATTGTGTTGGCGTAACCGTAAAGAGTGATGCACTCGAGCAGCCGCGCGTGTTCAGACTTGTACCATTTGAGGACGGCCCATAGGACAATCGGTACGACAAATGTGTATCCATACATGAGACCGGCGGCAGCTGATAGAAGGCCGAAGTTGTACTCGTAGGTGACTCCGGCAACATGAGAAGCAATCGCACCAGCAAGAGTAGAGGAGAAGAAGAGTACCAGGATTACAGTTGAAGCAATCCAGAAGGGGCCGTAAAGATCTGGGTTATCTCCAACAGTCTCGAGGAACGAGACGCGGGGGTATAAAGAGTAGATGCACCGCTGGAGAACATCACTGGTCTCAACGTTGAAAAATTGCTGATAGAAGTGAATTGACCAGATACTTTTGGGTTGGTTTGGGTCATTTCCGAACCCTGTGGGCTCGTACGAACCTGTGTTGCAAGTTAGCACCGGACTGGCCATGGCATTTTGCATAAGCAATTGCAGGCAGTTCAATTGCACATACCCATCCCAGGAGCAGGAATCTTGCCCTGAACGTTGCTACCAGTGTGGAAGTCGTGGAACTCGAGATCTGTCTCGCCGAGATCCATCTGATATGAGAGTAGAGTTAGTCAGTAGGAAGCAGCACCGGGACCGAGCAAACACATACACCGCCATTGGCGTCGACGTCGATCAGCGCGTCGTAGTCGGGGCGCGAGGAGGAAGCCATTGCTGAGGAAGAAGACGCAGATGCAGCAGGACGGAATCGGCGCTGGAGAGGAGAAAGAGGACTCGCGGCCGGAAGTCTTGCTGCGGGAGCTGAACCTGCGCTGTGCTCGCGCTGCCATGAATTGATGCCGCCAGCGCAGCAGCCCCAGCCCTGACCGCCGCGCCCTAGCCCTGGCGCTCCTGCGCCGATGCCGCTGCCTGGAGCTGAGCGATGACGTGCGCCTCAGAAGTGCGCCGCAGCGTGGACGCGCCAAACGCCGGACGCGCCAAACTCCCAGCGTCCCAGCCGCCAGAGCTCTGCCCCAGATCACCACATGGCCGTCCACACGTCCGCCCTCCCCGTCTGCCGCCCTCTCGCCTTCTCGCCGCCTTCTCGCCGCTTTCCGCAAAGCCTTAAAGACCCGGTCTCGCGCTCCAGCCAGAGCTGGCTCTTCTACAGTATACCGCTCCAGCGTCGCCCTCCGACTCGCAACTCGCCGTGTCAAGCCTGATCCAGCCATCCCGTGCTTGATCCGCTGCGTGCTCGCGACCTATATCCTCCGCTTTCCTTCTGCACCGCAACACCCTCCGCCGCTGATCCAGCACGAACCGCGCAATGAGATCTGACAGTATTTTCAAATTTTCAGCTATGGGTCCGAGAGTGACTCCCACGCCCGACCGCGGCTCTGACACCTACCACTCCACGCCAGCGCAGACAGCGCTCGATGGCACGGATTCAGCCCAGCAGACCAGATCCGACAACGATGACAGTGGCTCCGATTTTACTTCGGATGATTACAGCTGCATCTCAGGATTTTCAGAAGTCAGTGACTCTGAAGACAGTGTCGATGACTTCATGACTGAGGACGATATCTCAATCATCGGTAGTGTCACTGGACTCACTGAAAGTATGGCTGACACTGCTTCCGTGTCTGATGGTGACAGCATTGTCAGGCCATCCTATCAAAATTTTTCCTCGTCGCGACTGAGTGGACAAAGCACTCCAATGTCGTCAAACTTTAACGAGGAATTGTCCAATCTCACAACCGGCTACATGCGATCTGGATCTGGTGATACGTTTACGGGATCTGTGGAGACTTTGAATGAAGGCTCGTCTGCGCATACTCATAACCTTGATCAATTGTCGAAGCATGATACTGGGGAGTCAATCGAGAAAGGCGAGAGTGTTTCTCAATCTAACACTTCCACAAACAGATATGCGTCGGGTGACTTTCCATCAAGTTTCTTGAGTCTTGCCACTCATCTAACTAATCTCTGGAATATTTTCATGCTCCATATGCAACGATTTGTTACATTGGATTCTGATATGCGCTCCACCGTTTTTTACTTTACTGACGCCGAAGATTGCGTTTTGCCTGATGCAATCATGAATCAGCTAAGAGCAGCGTATGCAAAGCACTGGTCCGACTTGGTTTTTCCTACTGGAGTTTACAAGTCGACCGTATCTCAGTGCTTGCTTTCCAAGTTTGTTGCCATGTTTGCAAGTCTCTTAATGACCTTGAGCTTGGGACTGCAAACTATTTCCCCTTCAACTGATAGCTCTCCACGGTTTAAGCAGTGCCAGTTTATCTGGGCGTCTTCCAAGACCGCATCTGCTAGCTTGTATCCATATGTACCTATTGAAAAGGCTCAATCAGCTAACGCCGGAGCTCTGCATAGCAAGCCTACCGATGTAATTCTCTTTCATTTTTCCAACAGACCTCGCGATCGATCAAAGACAACGCAGCTTGAAAACAATCTGAGCGAAGCAAACAAGTTATTAAAAACTCCTATTTTAATTCTCAAAGATATCGGCGTGAACAAAAATTTGGGCGCTTCCTTTTTGTCAAATCCGATACGAACGAGTGTTCATCAACTTGAGACTGAACAGTTCTATCATATTGAGGCACATGTAGTTGCAGATGAATTGTTTGGAGATCAGAGCACGCAACGCATTTTCCCTCAGGTATGTATAATCATCATATTCTTGCTTGCAAAGTATTCAGAAAGCTAACCTTTCATAGTCGGAACTACAAAGATTAATTACATCTAACATTGCGAAGTCATTGTTCGCTGCAGTCAGCGTGCTTGCTGTCGTAAGTTTTCTGGGGAGCTTTTTTGCTACAGGCGCAGCAAATAATTTCCAACATGAACTTGTTGGCGTGAATAGTATCTTTGTCAAACCACCATCTGTATTTACAAAGTCTGACAGTATATTTGCAGTGTCTTCTATTACCAGGATGTCTCCAGTTATGGGACGGAAACTGTCATCTAATACTACGCCTGCACCTAATAGAGCTTTCATCATAACAGTCCCTGAGCGTGATGCTTGGGGAAAGGTCAACGTTACGGTGGAGACTAAGAGCTCGAAGACAAACAACAAGCCATATCAGCGATGGTTTATTGCAGAGTTCGAGCGCAGCCAGCCAATTGACTCCCTGAGAATGGAAGAGAATGCGCGTTATATCAAAGAAGGACTGTCTACACTTTGGTCTAGTTCAGTTGCAAAGATGGACGCTTTATATGCTGACATAAAGCCTGCATTCGATGCTGCAGAACGTACCGCTGCCAGCAAATTTCATAAATTTGCTGTCTACTCAAGGACTGTTGCTATACCAAAAGCGCAGGAAAAAGCTGGTACCGTGGCTGAAGGTATTTCAAAAACATATACCAAGTCCACTGAAAAGATCAAGGCTGATTATTACAATCGTCTTAAGCCTAGCTACGAGCAAGCGCAACGCATTGCGGCGAAAACCAGAGCTCAAGCAGCCTCGTTTGCGTATGAAATTTCGCTTTCTACAAAGGATTATTGTCAGCAGGCGGAATCGTATATTCGAAATGTGGCAGCTCCAGAGACTAAAAGTCGTGTTTTCAGTTTTGCGGAATCTTGCAAAGGTTTCTACCAGGAAATGCAGAAGAAACGAGAAGAAGATCGAAAATGGCGAGATGACAAGATGGCGGACATGAAGAAAGCTGCCAGCAAAGCTTTTGCTTCGACACAAGAATCTGCTTCTAATTTCATGAAAGGTTTCCTTGATTCAATCGAGCAAGCTAAGAAAGAAGCGAAGAAGAATCACCGTAACAAGTGAGCTATGGAACCCCGTCCGCACCTGGACAGGACACGTATTTGTTTGATTTTTTATTTGGAGTACCTGGTGCTTGGGCGCAAATTATATGTTTTGATATAGTTTCCTTTTTGTTTTTATAGTACTTGGCAGTAAGCTGTCTTTGCAAAACGTAATCCACACAAATATACAATATATAGCGAGTAATATATGGCTAAAGTACATGAAATTTAAGAAGCCTTTTTTATAAAAGCTTTGTTTCTAGACCTTTGTCTGCTTTATACGTAGAGAAAGGGTCGAAAGTGAATTACTGTAATTAGTTAGGAGAATAAAGCACGGAAAATTTCTCAGTTGAAGTCCGTTCTATAGTATCCATTTTTAAATTGGGCTTTATTATGGTTTGGGAGTGGCAGGAGTAGCTAGTACGATCGATACCTACAGTTTTTTTTGCGCTTGCTCGCTCACGATCTTCTGGTTCGCTTCCATTTTGTGTCCATAGCTGCAGCTTTTGATCTACTGAGAAATTTTGTTCAACTTTTCTTCAAGGTATGTAAATTTTTGATTAATGGTCCTCATGATTGATCAGAGACGAAACGGTTCTCTCTTCGCCTGTATTTTCATACTCTGGGAGATGAACAGCTTACGACTGACTTTGATTCTTGTCACGCAGAACTGTATAGAATACGCGATCAAAGCACTTACAGAACTCGATCTTTTCAGTTTTAGTACATCCAAAATATTTTAATCATGTCTTCAGAGGAGTCAAAGCCTGTTACCACCGCCCCTGAGGCCACTACTTCAGCTCCAGCGGCAAAAGAGGACACTCCAGCTCCGGCTGCACCTTCCACCAATGTTTTCAGTATGTTTGGCGGTACGCCTCTTACTACTAGCAGTGGCGGTAGTGCTTTCCCTGCACCAAGCAAATCTGCTGATGCTAAGGAAGAATCAAAGGGTGCCGAGGTACGTTAATTTCACTCGCGTTTGTCTTGTTTCAAAGACGCTGCTCCAAGCACTTTGATCTGTTGTGAATAAGGACCTAATACTGCTGATATAGGGTGAAGACGAAGCTCCTGAATCGCCTGATGTGCATTTTGAGCCTCTTGTCAAGCTTGAGAAGGTTGATGTCAAGACAAACGAGGAACAAGAGGAGGTTTTGTTCAAGATGTAAGTTAAAATGTGATGGTGATCTGATACTGAAATCATGCTAACTAAAACTGTAACAGCCGTGCAAAACTTTTCCGATTTGACAAGACAAACGAACCTGGTGAATGGAAAGAGCGAGGAACTGGCGATGTTCGATTTTTGAAGCACAAAGAATCTGGAAAAGTCCGACTAGTCATGCGTCGTGACAAAACACTCAAGACCTGCGCAAACCATTATGGTAAGTTTCTCCCCGATTTTGAACGTGTTAACTTAATACAGCTGAAGCAAATACTAATATATATTTTATTATATAGTTCTTCCATCTATGAAGCTCACTCCCAACGTTGGTAGTGACAGAAGCTGGGTCTACACTGCTTCCGCGGACATTAGCGAGGGCGAGCCAGAAGCTATGACTCTTGCTATCCGATTCGCAAATCCAGAGAGTACGTATTATTATTAACTGATGGTTAATTTTATTGAAATTTTTCGCTAATGGTTTTGCTCCATAGATGCCAATCTGTTCAAGGACAAGTTCGAAGAGGCTCAAACCGCGAATGAAGCCGCTCTCACGAAGTAAATTTGTTTGAATTAATACTTATGTCGGCTTTTTTTCGGCACAATACTATGTATCTATTTTACTAAACATGCTCCTTAATATTAACCATTTTTAAAAATAAAAAAATACATAGGCGATGAGATTTCATCGTGCTTAAGTGTGCTTTGTGTGAACGTACAGTATCAAATAATAGTATGTGCATATTTATATATGGCATAAAAAACTTCTAATTTTCTATTACGTTTGCCACTGTTTCTGCGCTGTATTGTAGTTGCCAGATTCGCGTCGTTCTTGTCGCATTGTCTTTCAAACACAGGCTAGCTTTACAACGTACATAGGCTACGGTACTATACAATGAGATCGTATAGGAAGGAATAACGGTAAATACAGACCAAAAAGCTTGTGCATTGAGTGCACTATCTATTTTATATTGCTGACTCCTTACTTCGACGGTAGACTCATCCGCCAAATGGACCCACAGTGTGACAAAGTACGCGCAGGTCCAACAGGATATCGATAGAGGGAGGCGACGCGACGCGTAACGAACGCGCAGGAAATGTACCAGACACTTTAATACTGCACGTGATACGCTGCGTGACAATAAAGTGAAGCCGGGGAAGCGGCGAAGCCGGGCGAGTTTGACCAGCTGAGCAAGGGCGAGCGCATCATCACAGAGGTGCGGCATATCATATATCAGCTCAGTTGCAGATAGTTCAGCGCGATCAATCATCAGCATCGGAGATATTGCCACAGGGAGCGCATTGCTCGTGCTTCTTGGACTGGCTCAAATTAAGAGAATTATAGCTGCAGTTTTGGACAACGTGTACTCGGTAAGCAAGCTCATCAGCATCAGCGCCCATCAGCATTCGAGTGTTTGCGAGTTTCTATTGAGGCAGACCATTGTGAAGGTACGAAAATTTAGCTTTTTTTCAATTTGGAATTGCGTCAGTATAGAGTGCTAATTGCAGAGGATTTGATAGTGCACTTTGCGTTTGGTTTGATATAGTTTACGCTTGTGATTGAGGTGCTTTGTTGGTTGATTTAGAGATCGAGTTGGTGATCTGAACAAAAAGAGAGCTGATCAAGTTTGTGCACCTGTGGAGAGTTGCATCAGGAAATTTATTTTCAGCATACGGTTTTGGCCAACAAGTATTTCATTTGATTGAGTATAGCGTCTAGACATTGCTACAACTTTCACAACAGTATTACTAAAATACAACAACAAAATGACTCAAGAGGTGAGCTGACAATGAAATAATATTTACAAGTACCAATCTAACATTCCAATTTTAGGTTATAAGAACAATCAAAATTACGACGACCAGCGAAGTTCTGCCGGACCTTGAGCCGGTGCAAGAGGGATTTCCAATGCGAAAATGGTCCGTCAAGCTTTGTGTCGTTGGACCAAAAGGCGTTGAAGTACCGGCACGATTATTTGAAAAAGTCACTTACACTCTGCATCCAACATTTGAAGATCATATTCGAGACAAGACTGAGCCACCGTTTATTTTATCAGAAACTGGATGGGGTGAGTTTGATTTAACGATACAATTACATACTGCAGACAAAGGCGGAGATCACACCATAGTACACGACTTAAACTTCTTGCAGGAGAAGTACGATGTGCTGCATAAATTATCATTTCCTACAACACGACCTGCTCTAGCAAAGATTCTTGCTGAGTCTGGAACTGTGCCGGCACCCAAGGGAGCTGCTGGTGCAGTAGATACGGCTGCTTCAACGCCTGGTGCGAATGGCGTCGATAGCAAGAAGGAGAAACGCAAGCACGAGGCAGTGGATGCAGGTAAAAAGAAAAAACAGGTGCAGGTATGTATATGCGTGTTTTTTTTTTGATACTGTATGTTGAATAAATACTAACGGATGTCGGTTAGATTGATTTAGAGAAGTTGGCAGATGGACTGCAAAAGTTGGGTGAGGACGATCTATTACAAGTTGTGCAGATGATCACAGAGAACAGGACGCCGGAGATGTACATCAAGAATTCAGTTGAAGGTATGTATGATCCTTTGACTTATCTAGTTTTACAGAGTACTAACGTGATTTACTATTTACAGAGGGCGAGTTCCACTTAGATCTTTACACAATGCCAGATTCGCTTATTAAGATGCTGTGGGATTTTGTCAAGAAGCGGACGGATTTGTAATAATTTGGGAGTCACGTTTTATTGGTTGGTTTCTCCTTTTGAACATGCTTAATCTACTGTATTACTTTTATATTTTATCGTATTTGTTTTTTTTTGTGATTAACAACGCGTAAATGTGTAAAATTGTTCTGAAATTACTTTATATTTCTAGTGTAATTTGTGTAGCTATATAATTTTCAAATTTTCATAAATAGTCATTACATGATCATAATAGTTCATAGCGAATCATCGAATCGAGTGGTCGTCAAATGAAGAAAGACAGATAGGTGCGCATGCAGAGTAGATTGCAGACTATTCAATGGATATATCAATTCGAATTGAAGGAGTGCACATAGCCCGAAGTAGGAATCTATAAATATGCGCAAATGCTGTTGGGACAAATTGGGAGAAATGGAGAGATCTATTCGAAGCGCAATTTGAATGCTCTTGGATAAGTGGCTGTTGAATCTTGGAATGAAAATGCAAGCATGATTGAGCGTCCAGGTTCATCTTCTCCTCCTTGCTGATATGGAATTGGAGTCGATTGTGCACCGTAATTGTATGATCGTCCGACTGGTGTTTGGAAGAGTGGTGTCGAGTCTGTTGACCATGGACCCCATGGTGTTGGCGCTGTGAGAGCACGGAAAGTGGAATCGATCCATGAATTGAAGTATACACAAAGGTACGCATTGTGATAGACCGAAAAATAAATATTGCCAGTTGAAAATGTAGACCATTGTGTCATTACTGCAGCAGACTGACGACGACCATTGATTGCAGGCTTGTCGTGAGACCAGTTATCCTGGCCACGATCATAATACTCCCAAGTTGAGCGATCCTCAATTGAAGAAACTGGAGCGCGCGCAAGATGAACATCCTGACGAGCAGAGAATTGGAAATCAATTGCATACATGTAAGCCATGCCTTCCACCACCACGTTCGCAAGTGAGCCATAAGTGTACTCGTCCGTTCCATAAAACAGCTGTTCGTTTCGCGTGACGGTGAGTCTGTTGCTTCCCGTGTCGAGCGAGTAATGTGCCATCGTGGTACCAATGCGACTGTATGAGAGCCCATTAAAGTGAACGACATCCCAAAAGTGAATGGCTTCTGTGTCAGAAGTAGGAACACAGTTGGTGTAAGTCCAAAGCGCGTATCGAGTGCTTGCGCTGCCAGAGACTGCTGCCTCTTCATCAGTGAAAGGAATAGCCGGGAAGATGCCGGTCTGGGGAGAACATGTTGCATCGGTGACCCAACCAGCGTGATCATAATTGTATGCGACAGCAGCTGAGTTGGACACGAATCCTTGGAACTGCTCGATCTCATCGCGAACCACGGTGTCGCAGAAGAACCAGAGAGTCCTGCCGGAGAGAGAGCATGATCCGCCGCCGTCGCGGTAGACGTGATATGGATTGCCATGATCTGTGAGGTTGCCGTAGTCTAGCACATAGTCGACTGCGAGGTTAACATCGTCGGCCTCAGTCTCCAAGGGCGGATTGACTGGCTGGAAACTGGTGATATGCTGAGGGAGTGGATAGGATGTATGTGCAACCTGAGCGGTGACTTGTGCTGCCAGCGCGGTGAACGCGGCGAAGTTGAAGAGTATCTGCGCGGACTTCATGGAGACAACTGAAGAACCTGAAGAACAGCACGAGCAGATGCAAATGGCGTGAGCGAGGTATTGTGCGAGGGGGTATACGACGCGTTCCGCATGTGGGTGCGAGCGCGTTCTTATATAGACCATGTTCCTGCGAGGTGTGTGGTGACAGTGGTGTGTACAACCGGGGTCATCCACACATCCCTGGCCAGGAGGAGTGGCGGACGTGGACGGAAGCGCTCCATCGGCGCAACGAGCGCCAATCCGCAACGTTCTTGGTTCCTGGGAGGTGCAGGCAGACGCAGGCAGGCACAGGCAGGCACAGGCGGACGCAGATGAGGTTTCGGCGAGGCGCGTGCCGGACACCGGCGATGGCTGTTTCTCGGCGAGTGCACGTCTTCGGTTGTCTTACGCGGTAATTAGCGTCCCCCCTGCGTCAGGGGCTCGACCCAGACAGGAAGCTGCCAGGAACGCGGGCAGCGCGTTTGGTCCTCGCCTCCTCGGTGGTGCTCTTGACACACGCAATTAAATTGCCATCGACCGACACACTAGACACTACCGCGCTCCTGCTTCTTACAGCGCAATCTCATCGAGCCATCGTCGCATCGCGCCACCACAGGCCTCCATGGGCGTCCGTCGGGCGTGCGTCTGTCAGGCTCGCTCGGTGCCTGCCAGGAGTCCGCCACCGCATGTCCACCCAGGCAGTCTCACAGGCCATCGCGACGCTCTCGTTATTTCACTTATTTGCATGTAAACAGCCCTCGGTAAGGACGCGAGAGCCCCTGCGGGCACATGGGAAGGATTAGCGGCCGCGCGTGCGGTGGGCCCACTTAGGGCCGTCCAGGAGACGCGTCGTGCGTGGAGCTACCGCGTAAGCAGCTGCCGAAAGCCCCCAGCCATGCACGTGCGCGACGCGTCCGGCGCGTGGAGTCAGCTACATCTGTAAATAATTCGCAGCCGCAATCCGAAAACTGCTTGCCAAAGTGCCAAGGTCGACGACGAGACAAAGATGAAAGATGCAAATCAATTAAGACCCATCATGCATGCCAGTTCATCTCGGTAACGGGCTAAACGCAGTGAAATCACGTGCGCGCTAATTGGGCCTTGTGAGCTACCTGAGGGGTTAGTGCACATAAAGCTTGGTCACGTGCGCTACGCCGGAGTCCCAGCGCTCGCCAAATCGTAATTGGCCGACAAGCCTCCCAGTGTCCCAGCGTCCCAGTCGGACTTTGTGACCCCACGATCCCCGCACAAAAGCGCGGCTGCACCGTCCGCGCTTCATCTTTCCCGGTATTTCTGCTCTCAAATTGGGCTTTAGCTCTGCAGCTTAACTGCAGGGCACGCGTAATAGCTATGCCTACGCCGGCGCCCCTGCCGTTCGATGCCTCGCCCTACGGACCCTTGGTTGAGGTATGTGTTTGTCTTATCCCGGCTGGGATATTGGCTGCGATCCCTACTCCATTCACGCATTGATCTCTTCATATCATTACGCTCCGGTTACTAATTTGACTTCATTACTTTTAACAGGCAATTCTATCTTCACTCACGCCGGCGGAATTGGAGAAAATCACAGCTAAGCGCGTCCGAAACGCAGTGCAAATCATATATGATGTCGATTTTGCAGCATGCAAGGTACATCACATTTGTGAATATAATCGATATTCAAAGTTTCAAAGTTGCTGACATTGAGCTGTGCTATAGAAAGAGTTCGACGAATCGGTAGTCGAGCGGTTCAATGCCGTACTTGCGGCAGTCCGAAAGCGTCAGGCATCCTCTGCACCTTCGTCTCGCCCTTCTACTCACAGTCCTCAGCGTCAACATCATGAGCCCACAACCTCCCATTCTCGATCTTCAGGATCCTCAGCAGGTGGTCACAAAACTTCTTCAACACATTCTATACCCCGCACTCCATCACACATATCGACGTCTTCAAATTCCGCAAAGCGCAAGGCCCCTGAGCTATCACAGCTAACTGACGCCGAAATAGCAGAGAAGCTGCACAGAGAATTGAATTCGGTTCCCGAACGTGCCGCTACAATGCGCAAACGTGCCAGTCGTGCATCGTCCGCATTGTCGGCAGACAAGAAAAAGCGCAAGATCGACCGTAACAATCCTTTCAATGCTCGCATGATTCTAAGTCCGCCGCTAGCACGCCTGCTTGGAGTACCGAGATTGTCTAGACCTGAATGCGTGAAAGCTCTTTGGGCTTACATTAAAAATCATGACCTTCAAAATCCACATGACCGTCGTGAGATTCTGTGTGATGATGCCATGAGCATGGTGTTCGGCCGATCCGTCCACATGTTTACTATGAATAAGATTCTTGTAGATCATCTTGAGCGTCCGTCTGAGTCCGATGCCGGAGATGATGTTGCTACAGATACGTTTGACTATGGAGGTGATATTCCTGCCGAAGTTAAGGCTGAAGAGGAGGCTGAAATGGCCGAGCTGTTTGGTTCTGAATAGCTCTAGCTTTGTATCACTAGTTTCACTATTAATTTATGTCATTATTATATCTATAATTTTTTAGTAGCTTGGGTATATTTTAAAGCTGTTTAGCTTCTGGGAGGCTTAACCTTATAGTTTGTTGAAACTTGAGGGCGCTTATTCCATGCGATGGTTTCTCAAACACGTGTCGTGCTTTAAATTGGATGATGGCACACATGCCCTACTCTAATAAGTCGCTTAAAAAGTTTCTTATAGACGTCAATATGTAGTCTAATTATGATGGCATTGCAACCGCGGAAATACAGTATCTAGTCTTATATAATTGTTGAGTCGATCGAGAGGAGGAGAGTGTGCTGTGGAAGTCATTAATTATGTAATCCGACGAAAATAAATGACAAATATGAAGTCACGTGCACTCATCGACGGCTTGCCGAGTCGATGAACAGTTTTGAGAAAGCTGGTACGGCGGTCACAACAGGCAACTATTGATCTTGTGCAGTTTTGCATCAGGATTTCATTTTTACAATATATCTAGCGGTGTAATATAGTTTTGTCTTTACAGCACTTCTGGTATCGCGAGAATGGTGTGTAATACTTAAGAGTATGTTTTATACATAAGAGAAGTGGAACTAACATTCATGTTTTAACAGACAGACAAGCTTCCGCCTCCATTATTGGCGCTTTTCGCCCCAAGACCAGCATTGCGTTTCCTTCCACCTCCAGATTTTGCACCAGAGTCTCGAAAAACTGCTCGGATATCGAGTCTGGCTGCGTATCTGCCGAAATTGAATGAGCCTGTTGAGGAAGAGTATACAGCAACAGAGACTGCGACTGAACAAATTGCACGTCGACGGAAAGAGAAGAAGGAAGATCATGCGAAGTTATTTACTGAGATGACTGAAAAATGTATGTATCGACATCGCTGTTCTTGTGACTACCGTGCTGACTAGGATCTTTATACAGGGGACCCAAAAAGTGATCCATCTGTCAAGGGTGATCCATTCCAGACTTTGTTTGTTTCCCGACTGGCGTACGACTTGACTGAAGAGGAATTAGAAAAGGAGTTCAGTCAATTTGGTCGAATTGAGAGAGTACGGTAAATCTATAATTACCGTGTATAGTGTTTGCGCTAACATTATCATCAGGTTCGATTGGTTCATGATAAAGAGACAGGAAAGCCACGGGGGTATGCATTCGTGGTATTTTCACGTGAAAAATACATGCGAGCTGCATATAAAGAAATGAATGGTGCACGTATTAAAGGGCGGCGAATTGTTGTTGATGTTGAAAGAGGTCGTACGGTAAAAACGTGGAAACCTCGACGATTGGGAGGTGGATCGGGTGGTAGGCATTATACAAAGGTTTTGAAAACGCGACCTGCTGCCCTTGAACCAGGAAACGATGGACGGGATCGTGGTGGCTATGGCGGAAAAGATCGTGGTGGTTACGGTGGTGGGTATAGGGGTGATAGAGATCGAGAACATGGCGGCGAAAGAGACAGGGGCGGAGAGCGGTACAGAGACCGCGGTGGCGATGGTCGCAGAGATAGAGATCGTGATCAAGGTGGTCATAGGGACGACAGATACCGGGATCGTGATTCACGCGATTCGCGGAGATCAGGTGGCCATGACGACCGGCGGTGGGATGAACGACGCGAAGAAGAACGTTATAAGCGTCAACGTTACAATTAAAATAATCAGGGGTGGATCTACAGTATATGTGACATAGTATTTGTCTGTATATTGGTTTTATATAGTAAACCCAATTGACACTGTAAAGTAGCAAACCTTTAATCAGAAATGGCCTTTTAAGTCCGAAACATATGAACATCGAAAGAACAAAAGAACCCCAAAAATAACTAAGCACATGTACAGTAAATCTGTCAGTCAATTTTACTCGTCATCCATCTCATCTGATAACTCCACATCGCTATCACCATCCCCAAGACCTTCAGCTTCTTGAACAGCTCCATCCTCTGAATCCCAGAAAGCAACCAATCGAACGCGGAACTCAGCACATGCAATACCAAATAATTTAAGTAGACGAGTTTGCTTAGCATCTAATGTCTGACCTTCCTCACATACAGCGTACTCGTTCTCGAGAGTAATTTTGCCATTCTTAAGTGTAGTAGGTACACTAAGCTGAACTCGTAATGTAGCTTCTAATGAATGGGGTAAGGGCAAATCATCTGCCTCGGGAATCATACCGGCACGAGAATACACAATTCCGGCGGGTAAAGAGAACGAAGTTGAAGCGACCTGGCCTGCTCTTGGGAAATCAGACTTGGTGAATGAATTGAAGTATTCCTCAACAGTCTCGCGTGATTCATTTGTCATTAAAAGACCGACAACACCTTTAAGATACTTTGATAATTTGCTTAAACCGTCTCGCGCCTCCCGCTCCCTTGTAAGACCAAGTGCTGTAGCCATAACTTTGGTACGACCGAACATTATCCGACTGCCATTCCAATCTTTCCGGACATTTTTTAAGAACGAATTTCGCATGTTGGCGACATCGAAAACCCACACCTAAAATTGGATTATTAGTTAATATCTCATATATATCAAAAGAACTATCCATGAGTACAACGTACGTAGCGGTATACATCCAAAGACTCGCGGATCTGGTTGTACAGTTGAGTCTTTCCCTCCTTGCCCTTTTTCTGGGTCTTTGTCAAGGTGACTGCGACAATGATTAGTATACTAAAGCCGGTAAATTTATACGTCATGCAGATCTGTACATACCGAGCTTCGATCGCTTTGATTTTGGCATTTTGACTTAATATATATAACAAAACCACTGCGGTTATAGCAGTGATCGTTGAATCTTTTTTCTATGTACGGTACCTTTCGAGGCTAAAGAAAAAATTCAGTATGTACTGTACGGCTGGGAGTTTAGCTGTGGCGCACAAAGCTGCTTGGGAGAGATCCAGCTGTGGCTTGGCACTGTGATGCGGCGCAGCAGTTCCAATAGAACTCAAGAACTGTATAACTGTACTGTATAGCCTGCTCACTACTGAAAGGGATACTACTGATTTAAGAGTAAAGCATAATACTGCACAACGCGTTTGAATAGCTCGTCAGGTAGGTATATGCCGAGAGTTTGCAACAATTGGAGCCTCAAATAACGAAGTTGCTGATTGCCGGACACCATTGAGATTGTGAAGCGAGTCGCTCTGCTCACGGAGAGCGACCATGCACTCGTATCTCGACCATATCCTGGCGAGTTTCTACCGTGTCACTGCATGGAACGCAGATAATCACTATGCTGATCTGACATCTAATTCAAGGGGTGAGCTTAATTAAATAAGTTGCATGAAAGATGATCTAACACCACTTGCATAGATCTGCTTGATTTTCAGATTCCCTCAGGATTCAGTCTCCATGTTTCGTCATTATCATCAGCATGCTCAGCATCATCATACACAATTAAAAATCTCAGCGGTATAGTCGACGGTTCACTTTCATATTTCTACTCGACAACACCAAATGATATATTAGCAAGTACGAGACTAAGCTCCGACAGCGTGGATCTCCCTTCAGTGCTCTGTGGATATAAAAAATTACAACCACCAGAGTCTGCACCGGATCCGAAGTATAGCGAGATATGGCAGGGTGGTAAGCGGGTTGATTCGAAAAGTATGATAACTAACAGTTGTATATATTATGATGAGAAATGCTGACAATATTTATGTGTGTAGATACATTGCTATACGGAAAGATGTATTTGCCCGCCAACACCTTAGAAGCATTGTGTGTCCGACAATTGTCGCCAACAAGTCAAGTCGTTGTATCCGCAGTTAGCGACCAGCGATTGCGGAATGGAGGAACTGTAAGCTATTTAGGAATTTGTTGAAGAAGATTCGAGACTGACAATTGAATGATAGGTCATGACACAATTACAATTTAACACCGGACCATGGTGCAGTGAATTGGTTTACAGCACAGATGAAGCGCTTATTGGGTTGCGAGGATTATTCAATATCGGAACTGATACTAAACCAGACACATACAACAATAAATCTGATGATGAGATATCAACAGTAGCGTCACCGCAGGGATTATCGGCAGCATCATATCCACCGTCTCCAACACAGTTTGATCCATCATGGCTATCAATGGGAGGTGAAATATACTACGGTGCACTCAATAAAGCAGCGGGGATGTCACTCGGTATGCGTTATGTAACATCATCACCATTTGTCAATACACCAATGACTATGACCCTCACACTTAATCCAATTATGGGGCAGCTTTCTTGTGCATATTCGGTTCAGGCATCGACTTACACGACATTCGCTAGCAGGTTTGATTTTAATGCATTCTCATACGAAAGCGATCTCACGCTTGGATGTGAGCTGTGGAGAAACTCATATGGAGCAAAGAAAAATCCACAGATAGATATGCCAGAGAGCTCCGAGAAGCAGGATATTCAGCCGAAAGTCCAAGCAGCCTCAACCGTGGAAAAAGACGTAATCGAACCATCTCTTGAAGCTGTCGATCCAGAAGATCCCGACAACTTAGATTCTTTCAGCTCGTCATTCGCATCAGAATCGGTCTGGAAATTACGAGTCTCAACTAGTAAGCCATCAGTGAGATTGCTTTGGGAGGGTCGATTTAAAGCGTTCTTGTTTTCGGCTGGTACGGAAATTGATGCCAGACCAGGACAAGGATTGCAGAGTTGCGGTCTTGAACTCCAGTATGCTTCTTGATCCTGCAACCGGACTCATATGTAAATAACCAATGTATAGCTATAGATAGTAATTTATAAGTGTATAATATGCCGTGATTACACAGACAGGTTGGGAGTGCCGGTTAATACGATATACTGTAGCTTGCCCCAATATACTGTATACGTATGCGGGCTCACGGACTTAGGAGGGTAAGGGCTTCTTTACTGGGACTCCAGAGCTGCTTCGGCACTTCCACAGTTTCATCACTGTCAGATCGCTGTATCACTAGTTCTCTGTTCACCATCGGGTAGCTGGGCCAGTCTGATGATTTGGCATTCTGCTCTATAATTTTCTGCTGGACATCACACGGAAAGTGACTTGTTGATCTAATTGCGAGCCAATTGAATACTTAGGTGCAACCGCAAGGATGCTACAGAACTTCCCTTCGTCGCGGGGCATCCCGCTTCCCGTCGACGCTCCCACAATGTCGGCCAGGGCAGCAGCAGCTTCTGCATCACCTTCGTCGTCACCTTCATCATCGTCATCAACAAGATCTCGACGACAGAAGCAAGCTACGAACATGAAAGGTGTGCGAAAGCTGATTCTTTCCCGTCCAGCTTCTAGTGCATCGCTCTTCGATAGCGCCACTTCAGCTGCCGCGTACTACAACACCACGTGGAAAGTACTCAATAGCGCCCTCGATAGTGTATTTGCTGGCAAACCTGTCACGACTTCCTTTGAAGCACTTTACCAAAAAGTGGAACATCTTTGCAGAATTGACAAGAGCTCGCAACTATGGAAGGATTTAAGAGCTCGGATGAGGAAGCACATTAATTCGGACATGCTGGATGCTGAATTAGTTCCTGCTGCTCAAAAGATGGCTGCCGCTGGAGAGGAAGTTTCAAATTCGGTTGCAAATGTCACGACAGATTTAGTTGTACAAGCCTGGTTGAAATGGTCGGAGGAACTAGGAACGATTCGTAGCATGTTCTTTTATCTAGACAGAAGCTATCTCCTTGTTGTTCCAAATGAAACTGCAATCTGGTAAGTCCAATGATTTTTTCTATATCTTGAGTATGACGCTAATTGATAATAGGGAAACCGGATTGGTTTTATTTCGGGCACTTGTTCTCGAGAACGCTACAATAATGCCGCATTTCATCGCGAGTATGATGGTGAGCTACGAACGTATCCGTAATGGAGATACTACTGCAACTCCAGAGGCATTGACCGCTGGTCTCAAATCCGCCGTCAAAATGCTGTCGGAGCTTAACACATACTCAACACTGTTCCACTCACACTTTGTCGCTTCTACTGTGAAGCACTACGACGCATTAGCCAATACGAATGTCGGTTCTATGGCTGTTGCTGATTACCTTAGACTGACGCTCAAGTGTCTTGATTTTGAACGAACACAGGCAGATAAAGTTGGCCTTGAAAAATCTACACGTAATGAAGCTGTTTCAATGGTCATGGCTCAGATGATCAAGAAGGAGGCTGATTTTATCGTTGATCGTGGATTTGATGATTTACTTGATGCTGACGATATTGAGAGTTTACGTAACATGTACGAATTGCTTGTTGACGTTTCAGAGCAAGAGTTACTTGTTACAGCTTGGTCCGATTACGTTCAAGCTGCAGGTATGAAATTGGTCATGGATCCAGCCAAGGACGCCAAAATGGTCGCTTCATTGCTTGCAATTAAGAGACGACTTGATAATATCTTGGAGAATGCATTTAAGAATGATAATGCTCTTGGTCACACAATGCGCAAGAGCTTCGAAACATTCATCAATAAACGCCAGAATGTTCCTGCTGAAATGATTGCCAAATACATTGATGAACTTCTTCGTATGGGTAACAAGGCTATGAATGATAGTGAAATGGAGTTGTCGATGCGAAATGTACTTGTTCTTTTTCAGTTTATCCAGGGTAAGGATGTGTTTGAAGCATTTTACAAGCGTGATTTAGCAAAACGTTTACTTCTTAACCGATCTGCTAGTGATGATGCTGAGCGCAGTATGCTCACACGTCTGCGCGCAGAGTGTGGTAACAACTTCACACAGAAATTGGAGGGCATGTTTAAGGATGTTGAACTATCCAAGGATTTCATGTCATCATTCAAGACATCTAAGCAGGCCGGTGCAACCGGTACTCAGATTGATCTTTACGTCAATGCTCTTTCACAAGGTTTCTGGCCGACATATGCAGATGTCAAACTTATCTTACCTCAAGATATGACTTCGGTGCTCGAGGTTTATGAAACATTTTATCACTCGAAACAGACTGGTCGTAAATTGAGCTGGAGACACGCACTTGGTCATTGTGTTGTTAGAGCAAACTTTCCAAAGGGTCGTAAGGAACTTAGCATGAGTTTGTTCCAGACTGCTGTCTTGCTACTTTTCAATGGCAGCGAAGGTCTTATTGATGCAAAGGAATCACTTTCCTACGAAGAAATCGAGACTGCTACTGGACTCGGAAAGCTTGATCTCGAGCGTACATTACAATCACTTGCGTGCGGTAAAGTTCGTGTTCTTTCAAAGGATCCTCGTGGAAAGGATGTCAATCCTGGCGATAAGTTTAAGATCAATATGCGATTCGAGGATAAGGCGTACCGAGTACGTATTAACCAGATTCAACTTAAGGAGACTCCTGAAGAGAATAAAGAGACACATGAACAAGTTATGCGTGATCGTCAATTTGAGATTCAAGCCTGCATTATTCGTATTATGAAATCTCGAAGAACAATAACTCATCTTGAGCTTGTAACCCAAACAATTGATCAAACCAAGAGTAGAGGAACTCTTGATATGGCCGATATTAAGAAGAATATCGAGAAGTTGATTGAGAAGGAGTATATGGAGCGTGATGGCGCGGACAAGTATGTTTATTTGGCTTAAGGATTCTGTTGCTTTATGTGCTTTTAGCTTTGTTGTTTAAATTTATTCATTGTTTGAATACTACGGGTGTTTACGGTATTGCCCATAAAGTATAAGAAAGTGTGGTTAGACTTTAGATTCGTACTCGAGTTTATTAAAATATATACACATTTCCAAAAATTACGCCTTGGCAGCCTCCACAACTTGAGTCGCAGACTCTTTGGCTACTTCACTCATTAACTTTTGCGCCTTTACCCTTCCATCATTTGATGTTTTATCTTCATCCGAAGCATCATTTGGCCTTTTACCACCATACAAAATCTGACCTCTAACTGGTCTAAAGTAAGGTTGTGACCTCCAATAAGGAATATCTTTGTAAACTGCACCAGATTCATCAAGAGACTGTTCAGATCGTTTGACAATATCAAGCTCGGGAGAAGTCTCAAGTGTATTTTTTACTATTGATTCGACTGATACAGTAATTGACTCATAGTCATCCCATGTTGATGTTTTGCTGAGAGCCGAGACAAGAGCCCGGATTTCTGTATGGACAGGTAAGAAAGGCCGCAATAGACGGAACAGATGTGATTTAGCAGCGACTCGAGATGCAACACCGGGCGTGACTTTAAGAATTTCAACGTATTCGCGAAGTAAGATATCGACCCGCGGAAATAATTTGTCAATTTCGGAAGTATCTGAAGGAGGAAGTGATACAGAGTACTCTAAAGGTTTGTTGAAAATTGCAGGGTTGAATAAGTTTGCTTCAGCGGACATGATAGCATCAGCTCCAGTGATTTCAAGACACCGGGAAATGTCCTCATGGTATAAAATATTTCCATTTGCGAATATAACAGTCTCTTTTGGAAGATTATCTCGTAAGTATCGGATGACAGACCAGTCAGCGAGTCCAGTTTTCTGGCCCTTCATTTCGCGAGTACGTCCATGGACGGTCAGAATTTGAGCACCAGCAGATAAAACCATTTTCGCGTAATTGAGAGTCTTTTCACGAGAAGGGAAAACTCTGATCTTGGCTGTGACAGGGATTGAAAGATTGACGTGAAGTATATTAATTAGTCTGTAAATGAGATCCCAGTCTTCTTGAAGGAAAGAACCGTATTTTCCACGCTTAGCAATATTCTGCGGACATCCTAGATTCAGGTCCACTGCGTCGCACTGGCTTTCTACCATCTTTGCAGCCTCGAGTAAGGTCTCTGGATCGTTGGCGCAGAATTGAACAACGAGTGGTCTATCGGTTTGCTCAATTGAAGTCTTTGCACTACCGTCCATTGCATTGAAGTTCTGGTCACGGTACTTTTCTGAGGTCGCAAACAGTTTCGCGTGAAGCATGGGCGTGTAGCATAGTTCTGCGCCGAGCCGTCGTGATAGTAGTCGCCACGCCAACTCGCTCTGATCGACCATTGGAGCAACAATCTTCTTTGGACTACCGATAGACTCGTAGAATGCACGCCCACTTAGTTTTTGTGGCGAATGCTGAGTAGCTGCTGGTTGCATGCCGTCAAAAGGAGCAGCCGAGACCGCCACTGCCGCGTCTGTCGAAGTGGTATCTGCGGTCATTGCCATTCTGGTTCCTGATGTACAACTGAATGCTCTGCTTGCAAATCGACCTCGGAACGAAACAAAAGCCACGCTTGCACCAAGGCCGATTCGTGGTAGAGAATAAATTCTGCAAACCGTATTGAATGCGCGCAGCACTGCAGAGATATGCGCAGCAAGTTGCTTTGATTGATGCCCACCAGTTCCTGACATCGCCTTCGCGAACTCGTTGGGAGAGCAAAAAAAGTCGCTGCAAGTGCTCAGCTGCGAGTGCCCTAGCCCGATGCGCCGCATCGCTACAAGAGCCTTGGTGCGCACCGCACGGTAAGGTTCCGGCGTGCAGCAGCGGGCGCTGCGATGCCCCAAATAGAGTTCTGCCGCAAACCTTAGACGGCCCCTTGCGTACTGGCGGACGCGGGCGACGCGCGTGAACCTTATGCGGCGGCCACGCCAGTATAAACCACGCGCGTACTCGCCAGCCGCGTTAATTGGCCTCTGGTCTCTGGCGGCGCGGCGGTCTCGTCCAACGCCCAGTCCGAGCAATCGTCACCTCGCGACGTGTTTGGCGCTGTCCAGAGCCCTATCGAAGTCCGCGCAAGAGTTGCTGCTGTCGTGACAAGCCGTGAAGCTCGCCGAGAAAGCGAATTGACTACTTAGAACGCAGTGATAGTTTGATACCGTGCTGTTGAAAGTCTCCCGTGACGCCTCCAGTCCGTCTCAGGCTATAACACCAGGCGCATAATTGCTTTAGAGAACTGCAGTGCGCGAACAGCGGCCGGCCCACGACAAATTCCTGACAGTCTACACAATCTTACCATTCTCCATTGAAGAGATCAGAGCACCACAGAGATGACCTCGCTCGCTGAATCAGAGTCGCCAGTTGCTGTGGCAGTCGAGGCGACGAAACTGCCGACTCTCACCGAGAACCCCGACGATGCCGACGTTTCGGCTGATGTCGCCGCCGCAGCCACTGGCCTCCTCAAGAGTCTCAGCAACGACCAGTCGGAAGAAGTGAGTGATTCACTGCCCGCCTTTTGCTCAATTCGACCGTTACTGACAACTACACGCGCAGAATCTCAACGACACCGCCGACTTTGAGGACGCTGTTGAAGACGAGAACGACGACGACGCCGTCAAGAACGCTGAAGAAGAAGAAGAAGAAGCCCCTTCATCGCCAACTATGGAGCGTGATTTCACGTCGCCAATAGAGCCATCATCCGAGCCAACGTCCGCTTCGGTCGACACAGAGGGAGATGCCGACGGGTTTGAAGAAGTTGAGAGTCCCGACACGGACGCGACCACTGAAAAGCCGGAGAGTGAAGCAGACGATAAGGAGGACACTTTGGCCAAAGAGCCTGCTGCAGAGACTGCAGAAGAATCAGTCGAAGAAAGCGAAATTGTCGACCGATCAAAGAGCGTACCTGAATCAACATTTGCGCCTGCAGAAGAATCCAGTGATGCCGTCGAGGAAGCTGAACCTGAACCTGAAGCTGAACCTGAAGTTGAACCTGAAGCTGATCTATTCGAGCCCGTATCCGCAATTGCTGCAGACTTTGTCGCTGAGGATCCAGAAGAACTAATCTCTGTTGCTCCTGTTCCAGCTGAAATGCCTATGGAAGATGCCAATGATATGGAAGATGTGAGTCTCGGCGACGATTCTGCTGAGCTTACAGCCACCGGTGTAGCCGCTGCGGCAGCTCCACCTCTTCCTCCTCGCAACCAGAAAAAGAAAGCATTCTCTTGGTTAACTGTCGGTCGTTCACGCCGTGGCAGCGAAGACACCACAGCAGCTCAGTCTGCCACAGCCACAGATGCCAGCAGTCCAAGCCCTCCACCATTGCCACCAAGAGTCAGTAATAGTCGTCGACAGACTGGTCGCTCCTCAGTAAGCAGTGCCGCAACTTCGATCAGTGCCGCCGCAAACTATGAGCTTTTGTTGAACAGGATCGAGGTTACAAGGGAAGAATTCCAGAGCAAAGATACGTCGGAGAAAGAAGCATTACATGCCGGTGCCGAGAAGCTGAAAGAAGAATTTGAACGTGTACGAAAATCATACGGATTAAATGGACAGTCTGAGGAGGATCTTGCTGCGATTGATTGGGACTTTTGGACTACCGTTGTCAGCGACATTTCAGATACAGCGCGCGCTCGTCCATCTGAACTTGCGCACGCAGTGCAGAATGGGTTACCACCACCATTGAGAGGTATGATCTGGCAGTTGATGGCATCTTCGAAGTCTATAACCCTTGAAGAAGTATACACATCAATGCTGTCTGAAACCAGTCCGCATGAACGCGGTATTAGACGTGATCTCTCGCGTACCAGCTTTGCCAAGTCAGTAAGTCAGGACGCGTTATTCAACGTCATCAAAGCCTACAGTTTATATGATCCAGAAGTCGGATATATCCAGGGAATGGCATTTATTACGGTGCCTTTAGTTCTATCAATGGCTGAAGAAGAAGCATTCTGCTTACTTGCAAGTCTTATGAAGATGTACTCGGTACGCGAGCTTTACCTGCCCGATATGCCTGGTCTGCATGTGCGATTATATCAATTCGACCGTGTTCTTGAAGATGTTGCACCAGCAGTTCACACTCACCTGGCACGGCAAGGTGTCGTACCATCAATGTACGCCTCACAATGGTTCCTCACTTTCTTTGCATATAAATTCCCCTTGGCGATTGTTCTTCGAATTTTTGATATCGTCGTCGCGGAAGGTATTGAGGCAATCCTGCGATTCGGTATTGCTCTCATGCAACGCAATGCGGAGACAATTGTCGAGCTTGAATTCGACTCCCTGCTCACTTTCTTGAAGGATGGATTGTTTGACGTTTACGTTGAGTTAGAGTCTAGCTCTTCAAGTAAAATGCATAACCGCACACCTTCAATATTCAGAAGTTCAAGTCATACATCTGTTCATGACAAGACATATCGAGTAAATGAACTTGTTGCTGATGCATGCTCGGTAAAGATTTTGCCACAAGCATTAAAGAAATATGAGCGTGAGTATGCAGAACTTCACAGACAAGAACTTGAACGGTTAGAAGAGATCGAGGGACTTAAGACTGCTAATGGGCAACTTACTTTACAAATCAAGCGTCTTGAAGCTAGTCTCGCGACTCTTAATGTGGAACATATTGAAATTGCTAATGAGATGGTTCAAGGCAAAGTTGAAATTGAGCAACTGAAGGACGCTAATGCTGATCTGACGGTCGAGAATGAAGAACTTAAGAAAGCGAATGAAGAGATGACCGAGAAACTTGATACATTACCAGAACAGATTCAAACAGAAGTAGAAGCCCGGGTGAAGACAGAGATGGATGAATTGATGAAGCGGAATTTGGAAGTTATGGATATAAATCGTCAACTTGAAGATCAACTAGCTGCTTTAGAGAAAGAGCTTGTTGACACTAAAGTTGGCTTTGCGACTATAAATGAGCAGCACGAGTCATTGAATCGTAGGTGGAATGATATTCGTAAAGCTTTAGAGGATTGATTGAATTTTTTTGCGCAAAACGTATCGGTATTGTATCTTACATCTCTACATTGAGAGGCGAAGTCATATAGTCATTGTCATAAAATTATTTTATTTTCATTCTTTTACTACTTTACATAACATACACTTGTCTCAACTTTTTTTTTCCAGTCCTTCAACTGAGCGCCATATTCCCTAATTTGTGCTCCTTGATATAATCCGGTCCAAACTCATCGTACTCCTTCTTCGTAAGCATATATTGCTTATTTGAATCATCCGAAACCCATTTACGCATTCCTTTCCAGGCATCTAACATTGCATTTTCAGCACGTCGTACATGAAGGTTAGTTTCAATTGGTAATACAGCTCGAAGTTCATGTTGGAGTCTTGTGTCGAATTCACGCAACAAACTGAATCCACCTGTCAAGAATACATCTTTACATGCTTCAGTGGAATCTTCAGGAGTCATACGACGAAGTAACATGTCGGAAGAAAGTTCAACTACGCCAGCTTGATCGATACCTGCAATCGATGGTTGGAAAAGAACTTCAGGAACACGAACTCGTTCAACATTAAGATGTAATTGATGCGCTTCGGCTTTTGAGTTTGGATCATACGGCCGTCTGCCTCGTAAAAATGCATGAACCAGCGACTTTGTCCAGTCTCGACCATCACCTAAGCTAGTATCGTCTGGATCAAATGTAGGATCATGAGCTACAAGTTGCTCATCCAATTTGCGAAGCGCTTCGGTCAATTCATCGTCCTCTTCAGTATCTGAGTTGTTGGCAATATCCCTGTATACTGCCCAATCGTCATCATTGGCACCAAAATTATCATCGTCATCATCGCCGTTTGCAGCGGCACGTCGCCGTTTACGTGTACCACCATTACCACCACCATTATTCATGGCTAAAAGAGCACTAATTGCTCCGAAAGCACCAATACCGCCTCCTGATATCAGTGGAGTATCAACTCCATCTCCTCCACCACCTCCACTAGGAGAATCTGAAGCCAAATTTGCTATTGAACGCATACGAAGCTGTGAGGCTAATGATCGGCGATTATTTAGATCATCTTTAAGTTTGGCTTTATCACGCTTACGTCTTAAGATCGCAAGTCGTTGATCTCGTCTTTCTTGAATCCAACCTTGTAAATCTCGTTGTCTCCATTCTTCATCCTTCAATTCTTCCTCCTTTTTCAGTTCTAACTCCTTTTTCTTCTCAACTTTTGCCCGCAATCTAGCTTCATAGCCACTCTTCTGCAGTCGTTGAATTCGCTTCGCCTTGACGCCAGCCTCATCAAGTTGGTCATCTGGGACATCCAGCAATGGAAATGTCTGCGGAGACTCGTTATCAGATAAATCAGCATCTGGACCAGCTTTTGATCTTTTAATTGATCGATCAAGGTTTTTGATTGTACGGCTCAGTGCAGCTTCGTCATCCAATCCTTCAGCATCCAGCATTCGTTTGAAGTCACGTTGTGAAACTTCATTAGATTTAGCTTCAATTGCTCTAAACCGATCAAGATCTTCCTCTTTTTGAGCAAGTTTTTCTTGTCGAATTCTAGCCGCTTGTTCTTGTAACCTCCGACCTGATTCCTTACGCCGTTCAGCTATCTTTGCTAATTCGTCTGCAGATTTCGTCGGTTGAACGATTTCAACAAAAGGAGCTTGAACAATATGATCACGTTCATCAAAACCATCATCACGATCCAAGAAGTGTTCAACTTCCTCAGCGTAGCTGTCAGGAGCAACATAACAATGATCTTTAACTAGCATTTCTGCTTGAATTCCATTCACTCGCCCGGTAAAATGTGGATACTTTAACTGAAGCAGATTGAGTAAATACATTGACGCAGATCGAGATCCCCAATTAAGACGTTTAGCTTGAGAGAGAATACCGCGACCTTTAACGACCGGGATGACGTGCGTTGTTTCATGGCCCGAGGAAATGATGAGACCTGTATTGCCTTGATTGTAGTGATATGAAAATAGGGCATCGATTCCAAAGGTTGCAGAGGGCACATTGTATGTTTCGAACAGCATTTCCTGCATGTCTGCAAATGAAAAATTAGCATCTTAACATACCAACTCATTTTGAAAGAGATACTCACTTCTGTGTTGAGATTGGGGGCATGCGAGGGCTTGAGTCATGACGATTGGATTATCTACTCTATCATCGCTCGAGACGCCCATTTTGAGAAACGTATAATCCATAATAGTCTCGAGATATTCCCAATTTGAAATCAATGACCCATCAAATGGAGTCTTGATTGATGCTCTTGTATTTGCATCCAGATTTGCATCCGACCCAACAAGAGTGAATGTTCGAAGGAGTTTACGGTCTCGATATCGTGAGAGTTGAGTAGGGAATGACATCCTCGGTGTGGCATCACTAGCAAATCCAGCTCGTGTATTCCAGGTACCTAGATCAATAACAATCGGAACGCCAGTCTTGTAATCTGTTGATGGTTCGATAAACTGTGGCACCGGAGGCTCCGGGAGTGGATACAGACGAGGTGGAGGCAGCTGCTGGGTCTGAGCCTGTGATCCCACGCCATTGCCGGCGGAATCTGGCATTGCACCGGACATATTGGACAATGAATTACGCTGCAGCTTGACAATTTCCAATTAAAACAGATCGACCCGAGCGCAGTCCTCTGATATTCAGTCTCGAGAGGTGATCGGCGACGGAGCGGTGATAGCGCGGGAGCCCCTTGTGTCTCGATATCTTCTTCGTCTCCATGGCGTTGCTGCTCATCCGCATTTTCCAGCGGCGCCGCACGATGGACCTGAGCCGCACGCTTGCAGTGCCGAATTTGCGGCTTCTGCAGTTCGAGTTCGGCGCGCGTCACTCAAAGTCGGCTCCCTTCTCAGATTCGCGGTCAATTGTATAAATTCAAAGACTCAGATAGAGGAGCTATGGGTCTCTTTGATACATTAACAGCAGCTGTGCTGGGGGCTGCGTCCCCGGACACGCGGTCGCCGTTCTTCGGCTTTGGCGACAAAAAGCCAGCAGTTAGCACTCCTCCTCCACCATCACCATCTTCAACTTCATCTTCGACTTCGCTTGAGCCAGTTTCGTCTCCTGCAACTTCTATTGTAGTTGAACAGAGCAGCATTGTTCAACCTGCAGGTTTTTTCAAGTATGGTCATCCAGGTCCCCAAGTCGATTTTGATTTCAGACAAGAGTATGTCTCTGCGTTCGATCGCAGAATGCGTAACCCGGCATACGTTGTCGAGCACATCACACCCGAGTCACTGAGCCGGGCTGATGGTGTTGATCGCAAGAAATCTGTGTTTATTGAAAATGAAGCTATTCCAATGAAGTTTCGTGGTCGATTGGCGGATTACTTCCGCAGTGGATACGATCGAGGACATATGGCTCCTGCTGCGAACGCAAAGTTCTCACAGACTGCAATGGACGAGACATTCTACTTGACCAATATGGCACCTCAAGTTGGGGACGGCTTTAACAGAGACTGTAAGATTCACTTTTACGGAATTATGGCACCATATATGCTAATCTCAATTTAGACTGGGCGCATTTCGAGCATTTCTGTCGTGGTTTGACAAGCAAATACAACTCGGTCCGTATTGTTACGGGCCCGTTGTACTTGCCTAAGCGTCACCCGGATGGAAAGTTTCGGGTCACATACGAAGTAATTGGCTCTCCACCAAGCATTGCTGTTCCAACACATTTCTACAAGCTCGTGGTCGCAGAGTCTTCAATTAAGGCTCCTCAAGATACATCCGTTGCAGTTGGAGCATTCATTATGCCAAATGAGGTGATTCCCAATTCGACTGATCTCAAGTCATTCTATGTTCCAGTTGATGCAGTTGAGCGTGCTTCGGGTCTTGAATTCCTTACAAACTTACCTAACACTAGCAAAAAGGATTTATGCCGGGAAGTTGAATGCAAGCTTGTGATTCGAGAATTTGCTAAGGCCTTACCTCCGCCAAAGCAGCAGCTCGCACTTCCTGCACCGAGGAATTAAACTATAGTTACAGTACAAAAGCATAAAATTATGCAAATCGCGCAAAATCTCAGCATTGAGGGTTCATGTATATATAAATATTTTCATTGCATTTTTAACTTTACGCATTGCCCTCTTTTTCACTTGCAGAGCTAGAAACTCGTCCTCCTTTTTTAAACAATCCTGGTAACTTCTTACCAAAACTCACCTTGCGCGACTTGTCCTGGCCATCGGTACCTGTATCCTGTAACTTACCAGCACTCTCACCGGTTGAAACCGATGCTAAATCGTAACTTTTCTTCTTCCGTTCCCCATCGCCGCTGCCATGACTGAAAGTCGCTTTGACGGATTCTCCAAACTTTTTAAATTGAGGTGAAGAGGAACTACGTGCTTCCTCGTCCTTTGATGACTCTGCAGGCGATGTTCCACCAGTGCCTTGTGATCCCGGCGTAGCAGGAGGTGTAATCTTCTCAGTAGACTCGTATGCTTTCGTGCTGTTTGATGATGCAGTTTTCCTGTGCTGTGCTTTGAGCCATGGTGCAGTCACTGATTTGGCCACAAATTCTTCCATTGCAGAAGACTTGCTTGATTTTGGTGCATGATGAAATAGCACTTTCGCAGAGGATGCTTGTTTCTCGGCAGTCGGATTTGACGAAGGAGAAATAGGTACACCTGTATTGATCTGAGGTCCACTTGGGGAGCTTTCCGATTGCTCTGGTGTCTTGCCGGGCACAGGTGAAACAGGTACCCGAGCAGACGGAGAAGCAGGTGCTCCAATACCGGACGGAATTGATGAAGAGCGAGGGGTAATTTTTGGAGAGTCCGATGATGTTGGTAATGTTTCTGAGACGACTCGACTAGAAAATCGATTCGACGAACTTGGCGTGGATTGCGAAGTACTCTTTTGACCTTGTGGAGCAGGGTTCAGACTCGATCGATTGGATGGGCTATTATTTTTGGCAGTGGTAGAGCTTGCTCCCGTGGCGCGTGTAGATGCTGAAGATCCATTTAAAGCAGTCGTACTTGACGTTGAAGGAGATGCTGATGTACGTTTGGAATTAGAAAAGGCTGATGATGTTGATGATACTGGTCGTGATGTCGATGATGTTGGTGGTGCCGTGGACGGCGCTGTAGAGAGCAACAAACCAGAAGAGTCTGAAAGACCAAAGACATCATCGAGCTCACGGGAAAAGTCAGAGACTATATCAGATCTAAAAAAATTCATCTATTAGTAAACTAATACGAACGAGTTCAGCATTGAGATAGTTCATACGCTTCTGATGTGGTCATATTGATTAATGAGAATCGTTGAGCAAAATATAGTTAAGATCGAGAATATTCCTATGGTGCCACGGAAACCTTTGAGTAGTGGAAAAAGAGAATCATGTACTACAGTGGCTGATCCATGCAATTATAATAGTCGGATAGTTTTATACAATGCTATTGAACAAATTGAAGCTACTCTGTATTATCATGCCGTTTCTGCACAGACACGGAAGGAGCTCCAAGCTAATCTCACTTAGGCAGTAAGATTGGCCGAAACTCAGGGGCTGGCATGTGAGCACCGTGGGATTTGTGGTCTTCAGGCAACTGAATTGTTTCTGCTGCTCAACTCTACTCGCTCTTCCCACCTCCCCTATTAAAAAAATGGCCATTAAGTTAGCTCATTATAGTACTCTACGGCTTTAACTAACTTCATGAACAAAATAACTGATCTATTAGATTTTAAATTCCGCTCTAAATTTTTACTGTCATTGCGCGTGTTCCTGGCTCATAAACTTGATTGGATAAAATTTATCAAGACTGAGGACGATCATAATGAATCGAAACTTGAAACCTCACTTGCTTTCAATGTCTGCTTGTTTAATGATTTAAGTGTGGTTCTTGCTGACTTATTTAGGATTTCCGCCGCCGCTCAACTAATCTTCACCGACCCCGAATTAGCATACAGAGCTTGTTTTCCCGTAGGAATGGTCTTCTGCGGGCAGTGTTTGTCGCTGAGCTATTTTAAGGCAATCACCACCTGGACTGCACTACTAGAAGAAAGCCTTTTTGCCAGAGCAGCGTAACTGTTAATGAAGATGTTGTTGCAAGAACATATGCTATCTTCCGGCTTCAATGGCTGTAGGATGCACACGTTGACGCGCGAAAGACCCTTGGAATGACTCAAGTTGACAGTCAGACATCGACAAAGCGAATAGAGATTGCGACAAACTTTGATCAGTTATTACACAAGGCATTGATGATTGAGGAGTAGATGTCGATGACGAACAGTATAGCTCCAGAAAATGTGCAGAATGTTATGGCGACAGTTGTGCAGGATATGGGGATACCAACAATGGTCGCATCGACGAGAGGAGAATACGGCGACGGAGATCAAGCCAAAAGCTTAGTAATCAGTGCCACATTGGTGCTGATGTCTTGTACAATACTTATAATCTATCTTTAAAATGTTAGCATATTGCTATGAAGAAGCTGTATTCAAGTTGGCGGGTAGCATACATGGACGGGAGGCAGACTGCCGGCAGACCGGAGAGGTGAGAGTGATCATCAGTATAGAGTATTTAAATACATTTGGAAGTTGACGAGCATTTTAAGAGAAAAAGAAAAGGAGGAGGAAAGGACGAGAGAGGTATTGCGGAGCGTTATGTAAGGCTGGCGGAGACGTACATGGGAGTCAGGCTGGGGAACTCTTGTTGGAGTACTGGGACTCAAGAAATGTAGCTGCCAGTGGAGAGACACACCGGAGCGAGAGCCAAAGAGCGACAAAGGCAGCAGATCGAGCTCGATTTGTGCACGATTGTGTGGCTCGCTCGGCTGTGAGACATCGCAGTCGTGGACGCGTCCGTTCGCTCCAACGATGTCTACAATAGGCACCAGTCAAAGCTTAGGCAAGGAGTAGAGATGGTGCATGTGATAGTATACGTCTCGAGTTACGAGGCTGCTACGTGTGAGCCAAGTAGAGGCATCCAGTAAGCGTACAGTTTACCAGAGCAGATTCCGTCGGCTTTGCAGAGACAAGTACAGGCTTAAATTTGCATGTTATTTAAGTAAGAAGCGTTGATTGACATTGTGGCGCCGCCGACACGGCTCGCTGTCAGCACAAGCGAATGAAAAGCGCGCGTACCGAACACGGCTTGACTCAATTAAAAACGGCTCAACGTCTTGTTTACATCGCCGCATGGAGTACGGCTGCGTCTCGAGCTGGACCCCTATCACGTGAGGATGAGGGCCATAATGTCCTTGTGCCTGTGTTGATATTTGTCATCCAGTGCTCCAGATGGCAAAGACAAACCAGAAAGATGTAGACAGACCGGTAAATGAAATATAACCAATGTGATTCGTATGATGTTGTTTGTGGAGCACTGGCACTACGATGCACTCTTTCAGGCGCATACTCAGTTCGAAGGGTTTGAAACACGCACTATACGCCACAACAATACACCATTAAAACACTTTTTTTTTATTTTCCGCTTTTTGTTTCTCAAACAAGTAACACATTCGTAAAAAATCAACAAGAAAGCACTATCATTCACTATTCAGCATGAGCTATATCAACACACTTAAGCGTTAACAACACGGAATCCCTTCCAAGTTGGCAGAGCAGCACGAATCTCTTTACCATAAGCATACAGACCTGCAGCATAGTTACCCATCTCTCGAGCCTTTCCGGGAATAGAACCCCCCATGTACGTCGATCTTGTAGTGGGGAACAGCGTTGCGTTGGCAATCTCATTGATGTGCTGCTTCCACGACTTGCTTGCCTCGTCAGTAGGATCAATGAACTTAATACCATCCCGCTCAGCCTTAACAATTGCATCAACAATCCAGCGACCTTGAACCTCACAACTGGTGGGTCCGTTGCTCAAAAGAGTGGGTCCCTGAGGGCCGTAGACGAAGTACATGTTGGGGTAGCCAGAAATTGTAACACCAAGATAAGTGTAAGCTGCCTGCTTCCACTCTTCATCCAGAGTCTTGCCATGAATGCTCTTAATTCCCATTTGTGTAAGACCTCCTGTTGTGATGTCAAACCCAGTAGCGAGAGCAATCACATCAAACTCGTAATGACTTCCATCCTTGAGCTTGATACCAGTCTCCGTGAACTCATCAATCTCGTTTTGCGAAATATCAATAACGTCGACGTTGGGACGGTTAAACTGTTCGTAGTAATCTTTCTCGAGGCAAGGACGCTTCACGCCAAACGGATGAGGTGGCTCCAAAGGTGCAAGCAAGTCGCGCTTGCGAGAGTCTTTGACACGCGCACGCACGTTCTTTGCCCAGAAGTTGTAAGCCTCCCTATTGGCTTTGGGATCCGATAGCATATCCTTGTAGTTTGCAACCCAAAACATGAATCCTCCACGGTTCCAAATCTTGCGATAAAACTTCTCGCGTTCCTCAGACGAATCTTCAAAGGTGTTCTTCTCGTACATGTCATATTGAAATCCACCGAAGCACTTCTCACGCAAAATGTACAGCTCTCTGTAAAATTCCTTCTTTTGCATCTGTTCTTCTGCAGTGAGCTTGCGATACTGCATAGGAATAGCAAGATTAGGCGTGCGTTGAAATACTTTGACAGAACCAGCAACTGGACCCCATGCTTGGGTAATCTGCACACCGGATGCACCAGTGCCGATGATAGCGCATTTCTTGTTCTTGACATCGACTTCCTTCTCCGGCCAGAAAGATGAATGGTGCATTACACCCTTGAACTTGTCCAAACCTTTGAAATCAGGGATATATCGTTTTGCTGCAAACCCAGAGCACACGACAAAATGCTTCGCATATGCTGTACGTCCATCCTTGGTCTTGATAGTCCACTTGCCAGTACCTTCATTGAATTCCGCAGCAGTGACGCAGGAGTTAAACGCAATGTCTTTCTTGAGATGAAGAACATCTTCAACATGATCGAAGTAACGACGAAGTTCCTTGTAATCAGGATAGTTTGCTGACCAAGTCCAATCCTTATAGACCTCAGGAATGCTGAGTTCATAAATAGGTACCTCAGAATCGACACACGCACCAGGGTAGCAGTTCCAGCGCCAGGTACCACCAAGATCGTATCCGGCCTCATATGCCACCACATTGAAACCATGTTTGCGGAGCTCGTAGAGAAGGTAAATACCGCCAAAACCGGCACCGACGACGAGACAATCGACATCCAAATTATCACGGTACGGTCCGTCGGTCCTCAAACGTTGAGCGAATTCAGCAATGTTCTCTTTCATGGTGGTAGTTGAAATATTGACCAGTCGAGCGTTTGAAAGAAGCGAATTATGCAAAGTACTAGGAGAACCTTGGGGGGAAAAGTGATGCCCGAGGAGTACCAGAGAAGGCGGGACATCGTCTCAGATTTAAAGTCCTGAGTCATGGACAAGCCCCCCTCCGTACTCTCACCAACTTTCGTAAGCATGATGGGCGCGGATCATGAAGTTAGCGGACATACTGCACAGAAAATGCCGGCTAGTGTGGTAAATCCATCCCCGCTATGCTGCAAGAATTGATCGGACGAGCGGTTTCTGCAATTGAGGGCATGAAAATCTCCGGATCGCATCGATCCGACGACGGCCAATCCGCTCCGACGGGACTGAAAGCCAAATATTCAATATCTCCGAGAAAGCTGACGGATAGCTACAGTGCGGAAAGCGCGGCAGTGGCAGTTGGGAGTCATGACTTCACGAGAAACAACTTAAGACAGACGTCATATCAGGGGTAGCTCGGGATGCAGTTAGCCTATATTCTCCAACCCCGCAATAAATCGAGCTATCATGCACACGATCGGCTCCAAGCTCTCAGAAACGTGGCCAACATCGCGGGGAAACAAGAATACTTACACAGGAATGCGGGGAAGCCACATGCTCGTCTGACGGTGGTTAACAGAGCGGAGCGATCGGGCAAGATTTGGTATTCAGATGGAATAAGCTTAGGCATACTAACTGTAAATTTTAATTAATAAATAGAAGTGTTTGCGGAGATTGCACAATATCTTGAATGAAATTTGGACTTTGGTGTGACGAGAGCCGGTGCGCGACTGATGCACTTGCGTGGATGTCCATAGCAGTATGCAGTACAACTGTGCGAAAAACGCGGCAAGTACCGTAACTCAAGCGACTGCCGACTAGCGTATTTTTTGCTCTCTCCGATCAAGTGACCAAAATGCACGCCTATTCAATAGGCATGGACGAATGGACACGTAAAGTGAAAGCGTAAAGAAAGAAGGAAAAGAAGACTGCAGATCAACCACATCATCGGATAGACCCCACTGGCTGCATTAGTGAGACTTAGAGAGATCAAAAGAGCTTACCCAATTGGCCAAATCGATTCGAATCGAGACGTGACGCGTGGTGAATGCGATCGATCACTATTTTTTTACTGCGTCCGGAAAAACCCGGCGGGCGCCGAGCCGGCGAGATGGGAGCAGCCGAGAGCCGAGATGCCTTCGATTACAGTATAGCCGCCGTCGAGTAGTTACAGTACGGCGCACTTACACTGCACCGCGGTCTACAGACTACAGCTAGGCCAGCTAGGACACTATACACCACGACCTAGCAAACCTTCGCGGCTTCCAGCCTTGCTGTCTAAATCAGCGCGAATTTAGTTGAACCAGTTTAATGCAGACCTATCGGCATGGCTAGATTACGGTTTCAGATCCTAGTGGACGCCAATCACAGGAGGCAGAGCGGATGGCACAGAGAGATTAGCCAAACATCCATATTGTCCAGTTGCTCTTGGAGTTGCTGGAAATCAGGGACAGAGCGTGTGTGTTGTAGAAGTACAGCATCTACCAGTTTATCTAATTATCTCAATTGATCGGGGGCAGAGTGTAAGTCAAGATTCTTCGTTCGTCACATTATGAATTTATGCACATAAACGCATGTGATAGTTAAAAATTCGCTACTGCCGTAACTCAAGAGAGGCTGCGACCTGTGTCATTTTTTGCCTATAGGGCTGAGATATAAGAGAATCGCAAAATTTATAAATCATTGGGGTGCCCCTTAGATTTAGCGACAGATTTAGCGACCATTCTACAGAACAGCCGTTCAGAGCAGCACAATCAACAATCGAAAAAATTCACAGCACGCTGCATATTGCAGAAATGGCCAAAGTTCTATCAGATGAATGCGTGGAATCACTTGTCAAATTAATGGACGACACAACCGCTGATGCAACAAAACTTCCAGGTTCTGTGGCCGTAGTTGTTGGAAAGGACGGCGAGGTCATATTCTCGCACGCAAGTGGTAAAATTGGTATTGATACTGATCAACCAATGTCTCTCGATACCGTATTTTGGATAGCTTCGTGCACGAAGATGATTACTGGCGTTGCAGTCATGCAGTTGGTGGAGAAAAATATCTTAGCTCTTGACGATGCCAGCATTGTCGAGAAGCTATGTCCGGAGCTTAGGACAGTCAAGATTCTAAAAGGTGTTAATGCAGCTGGTAATGCTACACTGGTTGACAAGAAAACGCGCATCACGCTTCGAATGCTGCTTACACACACCTCCGGATTTGGTTACACAGTCTTCAACAGCGACCTAGCAAGATGGAGTCGACCTATTGGATGTGATGAGTTCAGTGCAAGAGCAAAGGACGTTATTGATATGCCGTTGACCTTTGAACCTGGAACAAACTGGCAGTATGGTATTGGGATTGACTGGGCTGGGGTCTTGGTCGAGCGATCGACTGGCATGTCGCTTAGTGAGTACCTGAAAACGCACATCTTTCAACCTATGAAATTGGAGAATATTAGCATGTTTCCGTCAACAAAAATGAAGGAACATCTTGCGCATCTGCACCAACGTTATCCCGATGGAAACATAATTGAACGAGATCATATCCAACGCGCCCCACTTGCTATCGATGATCCTGAGGAAGAAGAGAGAGTATTCAACTCTGGAGGCGGTAGCTGCTTTGCTACTCCCATGGATTATACTCAAATAATTGCAATGCTTCTCAACAACGGAACCTCGCCGACAACAGGTGAACAGATTCTCAAGCCATCGACCGTGGAAGAAATGTTCACGAACCAAATACCACAATTTCCCAATTTTGGTCGCACCGGTATTGATGCCGTGAAGCCTGAACTGACGAACAGCATCACTGATTTCTATCCGCAAGAAGGTCAACCACCGCAGGGATGGGGACTCACCTTTATGCAGACAATCGATCCTGGTGCAACTGGTCGTGGTCGCAACACAGGATGGTGGGCTGGTCTTCCAAATTCATATTGGTGGTGCGATCGCGAGAATGGTGTTGGAGGAATGATCTGTTCACAGATATTACCATTTGCTGGTAAGTTTTGTTACTTTCGTTTGAAATTATTGGCCAACGAGTACTGTGATAACCAGTTAACCATCTTAACAGATCCGATCGTTCTGGGACTCTGGATTGGACTCGAACTTGGCGTGTACAACGGCCTTAAGAGCAACAATGACTAATCGTACTGTAATCTTGCTAGTTAATGTATCCTTCAATAATCATAGACTTCACATAGAAAACACTCGTGATTATCAAAATGCAAAATCGATTCTGCTGGGTGTTGACGTTTTGCTGAGAGAATACGCCTACGTATACTGTACGGTAAGTAAAACCCAAATGCTGACGTACGGTATCGCCCGCTCAGGGGCTTGTGACTACCCCACACCAGCCGTTGTCTGTGCGGCTCCAACGGCGCGTGATGCGCTCGCTATCGATCAAATGACGCACTGCTTCGGTCCGCCTGGCCGCGCTCCTCGCGATCATTTCCCTATCAATCTATCCAGGCGTCCCTGTTCTCGGCAGTCGACCTAAATACTTTTCGGCTCAAACTTTATGGTGCTTTGAATAAAGCGGTGCATGATCCTTTGGTCCGACATGGGGATGCGGAGAAAATCACCGGCAAGGGCGGCACCCGCGTGTAGTTTATTGCGTAGGCGCACAATTGTAACTACAGTAACGTATATCATATGCTGTACACTGTAGGCTCGACCGGATTGACCGAACCACTCAGCGGGGTAGATAATGTATGCCAGGAAAACTTCGCGTGTGAGAATCAAAATACTCGCAACTTAAGGAAAGTATATAAGAGCCGGCCCACAGCTGCTGGTACCGGCTTGTCGGAAGCCATCCTCATCCTCATCTATCCACCCCACTGTTTGCTAAGCTTATTCGCGATATCGACTAGAACTATGCCTAAGACGCTCTCTAAAGATAGCAGGGCCGCTGTCACAAAGTTGATGGACGACACAACTGCCAACGCCAACAAACTTCCTGGATGTGTGGCTGTCGTCGTCGGTAAAGAAGGCGAAGTTATCTTCTCACATGCAAGCGGCCGCCTTGGCTCAGAGACAAACCAGCCCATGACACTCGACACCGTCTTTTGGATCGCATCCTGCACCAAGATGATCACTGGCGTTGCTGCTATGCAACTTGTGGAACAAGATGTTTTGAGCCTTGATGACGCGGATATCGTGGAAAAGCTGTGCCCGGAGCTAAAGTCCATCAAGATTCTCAAGGGCGTGAACGCTGCCGGAAAACCTACTCTTGTCGACAAGAGAACACGCATCACTCTACGTATGTTGCTCACGCACACAGCTGGCTTTGGATACACCTTCTTCAACCGTGACCTTGCTCGCTGGAGCCGACCTGCCGGATACGATGAGTTTAGTGGCAAGGAAAAGGATATCTTGGGATTACCTCTCAGCTTCGAGCCTGGATCTGACTGGCAGTATGGAGTTGGAATCGACTGGGCTGGTACTGTTATCGAGCGTGCAACAAACATGTCTCTGAACGACTATATGCAAAACAACATCTTCAAACCTCTTGGTATCAAAGACATCAGCATGCTTCCATCTGATAGCATGAAGGCCCGACTTGCGCATATGCACCAACGAGCCCCAGACGGCGTGATTTTTGAACGCGACCATCTTCAGCGTGCGCCTCTTGTTGTCGACGATCCTAAGGAAAAAGCAGAGATTTACAATTCCGGCGGAGCTGGATGTTTCGCCACACCAGTGGAATATACCAAGATCTTAGCAGTGTTACTTAATGATGGTGTGTCGCCTAAAAATGGTGCACGTATTCTCAAGGCAGAGACTGTCAGTGAAATGTTCAAGAACCAGGTTCCAAAATTCCCCAACTTTGGACGCAAGGGAATCCCTGACGCAAAGCCTGACCTCACAAACCACATTGACGACATCTATCCTCAAGATAACAAACCACCACAGGGCTGGGGATTGACATTCATGGAGACCATCGAACCTGGCGCAACCGGACGCGGCCGTAACACTGGTTGGTGGGCTGGAATTGCCAACCTATACTGGTGGTGTGATCGCACAAACGGTGTTGCTGGAATGGTTTGCACACAGTTACTTCCATTTGCTGGTTCGTGTAACTTATTTTAGACTGCACATTTTAAGAATATAGCTAACATTTTGTGAAGATCCGACCGTCCTGGGACTCTGGGTAGGTGTCGAGTCGGGAGTATATGCTGGCCTTAAAGGTCAGCAGTAAATGTACTTACATATTGTAGCAATATTATCTTAAGTGTGAAAATTGTTGTTACAGTATTTAGTAATAAAAAAATTGTGACTTGTGTGAAGCCGTGAAGCTGTGAACCGGTGGGGGTGATGAAGCCGTAAAGCCGTGAAGTACTATAGATAGAGATACTGTAGAAGAGAGCACTAAAGCTCCTAGAGTAAGCCTGATCGAGAGATTTGTTCCGTTCTTCAACAATCTTAACAATCGCTGGTCACCTGAACAAATGAACCGGCGGACCTAAATCGCTGTCCTGGATTTCTACTTTCAACATAACTTTTGTTCAACAATCAATAGAATGAATAGATTTACGAAAACTTCCAGACTGAGTGGCGTTGTCACCCGTGCAATCGCTGCACCACCGCGGCGAGTTGTAGTCGCCGCCGCCAGCTTCATGAACGCACCTCAACGGCACTACAGTGTCCAGTCGAATAGTTCACTGCTCCAGCAGATCAGCATAAGGACAATCAATGGGGTTTCGTTGCCATTAATTAGCCGAAACTACTCGTCAGGGGCCGATGCAAATCACAACCTAAAGTCTGATATGTTAACAGTCAACGAGTTCCATGCAAAGTCAGATGAGACGCTCGAGGCTATTCTGGAATACTGCGAGGATCTCGCCGATACTAGTCCGCAGATTGACATTGAACTTGCTGTAGGTAATTTTAATCTAAACTGCTTAACAAATGCTTCTAACTCGATCTCTTACAGCAAGGTGTATTGACACTCATCCTCCCGCCCAATGGCACTTATGTTATCAATAAGCAACCCCCGAACAAGCAGATTTGGCTAAGCAGTCCTATTTCAGGTCCAAAACGGTATGTTTGGAACTTCAATACATTGGTCTGGTAACTTACTGATTTTATTCTTTCGTTTAGATATGACCTAATTGACGGTTTCTGGACTTACCATCGTGACGGATCCACACTTGGCGACTTGCTGCGTCACGAAGTGGGCGAGGCCCTTGGAATTGAAGCTGCATTCAATGGCGTGGATGATTACAGTCTTAGATGAAGCTAATGCTCAACACAAAAGTGCACATCTTCAAATTTAGCTCTCTACCTATAAACCGGGCATTCTTGCTCTTCATTTGTACATACAATTACAATAAATCTAAACATTACATGGTTTAGACACCTTTATCCATTCATAATACCGAGCCAAATTTCAATGTACAGTATATTACATGTGCCAAAAACTCCTCTAAAGTGCTAAGATACAGACTTTCTTTTCCGCCGCGCGCTTGGTTTTCTTGATTTCTCCTTCTTGGCTTCCACGGGATCTGGGTCAGCGGGTGTATCGCGCTTTGTGCCGCGTGATGTGCCGGAGTCCATGGCTGAGGTGGTTACAGCTGTGTTGCTAACAACTTCGGCAAGCAGAGGTTGCTTTCGTTGCCTTTTTTTATTAGCCATTAAGTCTCCCACTCGCGTATAATGCTCCTTATTCAATAACCACGCGTCCGGAACGATTGGTATACCCCATTTACTTGCCATCTCAATCTTTTTCAAACTCTTGATTCCCTTGACGGGTAATTTCTGAGCAGCACATCTTTGTAGCTCGGCGTAGACAATTTCAGGAACGATCAGTAAATCATGGGTTGATGTGAATGTCGTCGAAACTGTGGCACCCAAAATCTCGCCAATTGAGCTGATATGACTGAGTGTTAACATATCAAACGCCGACACGCTGATTGACTTTCCATGGAATATCGCATATCCTATAGAAGAGAATAAGGAATGGCCAAGGTAGCCGGAGTATTCGCATATGTCCTCTGGCATTACCTTCTTGTAGTAGATGGAATTGTCGATGAACCACTGCGATGCAAGAATGGCAGTTGATGGCATATCTGGAAGACGATCTGGTGAAAGTTTGTGGGAAACAATAACATGAGTTGGCTGAACAGGATCGAATCTGTCAGGAAGAATCGGAATTGTAGCACCACCGCGTGAGGAAATGTATGGCTCGAGGACTGCGAGTTTTTTAGCATTGACATCGTGGAACCAAAAGATATGATTGTCAAACAAATGCATCTCCTTTTCTTCAGGGACAATTTCACGTGTAGCAATTGGCACGGATCGAGCTTTTTTGCCCTTCTGCGCCAGCGTATCTGCCTCAGCATCTGTGATCAATTGAAATGGACCGGCATTATTATTTTGACTCCCAGTACTATTCTTGAATCCTCCTACGTCACTGTCCATCCCGCTATCTCCTCGAGAGTCGCTCACAACATCAAGCATCAAGGAGCTCCAGGCATTCTCTGATCGTGTTCGACTCAATAGCTGCCTTGGAGCTCGTAAAGGTTCTTCTGAAGTTTGCACCGCAGACGCTGATCTTGATGTAACAAAGTCAGCATTGCTACTTAGATCTTCACTAACGCCTACCGATATATTGTCTTTGTCTGATCTCGATCGTGACTTCTTTGCAGTTGGCGCTGACGGAACGCGAGCCAGATTACTCTTTCGTTCGCTTTCAGTCAATTCTAACGAGTAATCTTCAAGCGGCACAAAGCCCTGGCGTTTCCGGCATGCTTCAAGCCATGTAGTGTGTGTCAATTTCATACCTTTGTTTTTGGCATAATCGTACTTTTGCCCTCCTGCCGCTTGACAGACGAGAATATCGGTCTGTGGCCGTAGCGCAGACATGTACTTGCCACCATAGTTTGTGATTAACTTTGAGTATTGTGTTCGAGATGGCTCCTCAACGTTTGTTAGACAAATTGTGCACTCCTGAAAAAATTTATGCATTCCTTCTCTCTCAATTTCCTCGGCAATATTGAGATCTTCACCAGCAGTCCATCGTTCGTGTAGCATAGGTATGAAGTTCTCGTCTATGAAGAACAGATCAGGTCGCTTCCGGACGGCAAACCTATATTTCTCACTCGACACTGACCGTACAACCAAATGTGTCACAGCAGCCATAAGATTTAATGAGTACTCTGCTCCCATACTCTTGCATTTTCGAGCAAGGTCATCCTGTTCATGTTAGCTCAAAAATGACCACAACTAATTGCCGGCATGCTTGGATACATACGCGATCCTCAGAAGTTAGACCTGTCGAACAGAATGTGAAACCTTTAAGTGGCCGCCGAGAATTGTCAGAGTCTTCATCGTCATCCATTTTAGCTCCTTGATACCGCAGTAATAAATGATACGCCTGACTTGCCTAGGTCATTGTTATTGAAAGAACGCGAAGAGTCGCGTCTTGCTCGAGTGACGCGTGCCACCTCTTGTCAGCGTACTAAGGCTCTTGTTCTATGGTAGGCTCGATGGGTCCCGCACTTAGGCGTAGAACTGAGACCGCTGCAACCCAACAGCGCGTTGCCACCGTTCCAGAATCTACGCGTATAGCGCCGCGAGCTATGCGGCGGTGGCACTAACGGCGTGTTCCGCTTGGGAGTTAAGACCAGTTCTCTCGGTCTCTCACATCTTCTCTCTCCTTGATCGCATCTTACATTTCCAACAGTCTCTGGCTGGTCCAGCAGCGTTATTATTCGAGAGAAATCCGCGCTTTTCGGAAACTAGTAATGCGTATTTATTCATCAGCAGCAATTAAGGCGGGGACACGCTCTTTGTCTGTGCACCACCAAGTCTTCCCATCAGCGTCCTCTACTTCATCAGCTGCTCCTTCAGATGGTTCAGCTCCATCGCCGGTCTCCTCAGGGGGCCATTTTATTCGACGAATGGCTTTATCTCCTCGCTTTGCATCCATACAACATGGTTTGATTTCAGGTCGAGAATCAGAAATTTCTGCCTCGTGGTCGCGCTTATTGGATAGTATAGCGTCTGAGCTGGCCGCGCTGGGCAAACACCGAAATACGACACGGAGTGGTCATCGCGAGGACACGGGGGTTATTCCTACGCTGGAATTTGACCGCGATATAAGCGCAGACCCGGTCACTGGTAGCTCAATAATTGCGTCTCCTGATCTTGCGGAAGTCATTCGTAGAACAGGATCCGTTGTTATCAGAAATGTCGTGCCTCGTGAAACGGCAGAGAATTTCAAGTACGACGCTCGAAGATATATCGAACGAAACAATCTTCAAGGTCAAGATGCTGATGTATTTTGGTCTAAATCTCAAGTTCGAGCTCGATCACATCCAAACATGCTTCGTGCGCAGGTCGCGCTTATGAATCTGTGGCGGTCTTCGGTTCCCAATACAATGCTGTCAACTTCAACTCCACTTGCCTACGCGGATCGCATGTATATAGACCAATCTGTTGCATCGCCTGGTGCTACTGGGCCTCATATGGATGATGGTTCAATTGAGCGCTGGGAAGATCATGAGTATGCACAAACCTATGGAAAAATTTTTGAAGGTAACTGGGAGTCGTATGATCCGTTTGACTACGCGCACCGAATGAATTCAGTTGCGGATATGTATGGCTCTGCTTCAGGCCGGTCCATTCTTCGATTATTTCAGGGTTGTCTCACATTGTCACAAGTCGAACCTGGACAAAGTTCATTACGGCTATTTCCATTATTGAAACACGCAACGGCGTACACCATGTTGAGGCCATTCTTTGATTTGGCAAAGGCAGAAGAGTTCACAGCACCAACGAGCTCATTTCCCAACTCAGTTCCAGGATTACAACAACAGCTATCGAAGGAGACACATCCACATTTATGCCTGGATGATTCACTGGTTAGTTTACCTGAAATTCATCCAGGCGATTACGTCGCATGGCATTGTGACGCGGTACATTCGTTTAATCCGGCAGCCACATCATCTGCAATTTCGATGCCTGCTGTACCCTTGACCTTGGGTAATGCGCGTTACATTGTTCGTCAACGAACTGCGTTTCGCAGTCTTGTTCCGCCTCCCGATTTCCCTGATTTCAGTGGCGAGCGAGGTTTCACTTATAATGGCGGTGTATTTGGCGAGAGATGGTATGACGACGAGGATATTGGCTCGGAGCTGGACTTCGCGTCAGAAGAAGGATTGCGAGCTGCTGGACTCGGCTTCACGAAATGGGACGTGGAAGATTCGTGTTCAAGCACGGAGCATGAATTATTACAACTGGCAAATCAGATTGTATTCGGCGAGAAGTTGATTTAGGGAGTTCCGGAGTATGTGGTTTTTGAGGTCATCATTGTCTGGAGTTTGTAACGTGCAGAGTTACCAATGTATATATCTGTTGTGCTCCAAATTTTTCAGCGATCTATGACTATATGTACCTGTAGATTATATTATTGTATCGTATATTTGAATCATCTGTAGGCAAAAGCGAAACAACGGTGGCTCTGTGAGGCTGAAGTGATTCAGAGACGGACCTGAGTGTGGTGAACTCTCGCTTTGATAAGCTTCTGAACACTGAGCGGAGATAAAGTTTTAAATGCATGCCCTGGTGAACCTGTCAGGCTGTCAGCGCGATAAGTTCACTGTTCGCTCGATGATCATTATTATTCATAACCTGCAGTGCTGTATCGATTGGTTCTTCAGTTCCTGCCCCTGTCCCTGTCATAGCTCTGCCTTTTAGCAGTTGAAGGCCTCGGCACTTACGATTCTTGCGACTTGCCTCTTGTCGGTCACGAGCTTAGCATATAAATCCTGCTTCTGTAGCGTGTACTAATTTTTTTAAAAAAATAACTACGAACAGTAGTCAGTAGTACAAAAAGTCCCGCAGATACGGTATGTGCTCGTGCGCCCTCGGATGGGGTAATCGTCTAGCCAGGAGTTTTTCTATTGTTGATTAAATTGCTAATATGTTTTAACAATAGAAAATGGCTGCATCGGAGGACCAGAACGAAGGAGCTCGGCTGCTCTCCACGGAGGAGAGTGCAGCGGCCGTGGACGCTCTTGGAGAGCTTCGTGACGAAACTGCTTCGGCCGACGAAGAAGCCTTCATTGACGAGGTCGAGGAGGAGACGTTGAACAACTCGCGCATTATCACGGTTTTCTTATCATTATATGTTGGTGTTTTCCTTGCAGCACTCGATGGTACAATTGTTGCCACTTTACTTTCACGTATTGCCTCAGACTTCAACGAGCTTAGGTCGGTTTCATGGATTGCTACTGGCTATCTTATTGCTCAGGCAGCAGTGCAGCCACTGTATGGCAAGTTATCTGACATCTTCGGTCGCAAACCAGTACTTCTGTTTTGCAATATCTCGTTTGGTATTGGTTCAGTTTTATGCGGTGTCGCACCAAATATCTGGTTTCTTGTTTTTGCAAGAGTAATTGCAGGAACTGGTGGTGGTGGTTTAATGACTTTGAGTGCCATTACATTAAGTGACCTTGTTCCTTTACGTCAACGTGGATTACTTCAAGGTATTGGAAATATTTTGTACGGTTGTGGTGCCGCATTTGGTGGTATTGTTGGTGGAATCCTGACCGAGACTGTTGGATGGCGTTGGACTTTTGCCATGCAAGGCCCTGTCATTGTGCTCTCAATCATTGCTATTCAGTGCAACTTGAATCTTCCTCGCAAGGAGACTAGCACTGATGCTCTGCAACGTATGGATTTCCTTGGCTCTGGTACACTCGTCAGCGGTCTTTGCTTGTTCCTGTTCTCCATCTCTGTTGGTGGTAGCTACTTTCCATGGGGAAGCGCAGTAGTTATTCTCCCACTGTTACTGTCATTGGCGCTTCTCTCAGTCTTCATTTACGTCGAACTTTACGTCGCCGAGGAACCTGTTCTTCCATTAGGTCTTCTCAAAGATCGCACAGTACGTGGTTCAGCATTTACAAGTTGGTTCATGACCATGGTATACTTCTCCAATATTTTCTATACTGCTATCTTCGTCATCTCAGTGAAGGGTGAATCTCCTTCGCGATCAGGCTCAAGTCTTATTCCACAGTTCGCAGGTAGTGCATTCGGGTCGCTCGTTGCCGGCTCTTACATGCGTGCTACTGGACGCTATAAGCCTCTTGCTTATGTTGCCATGACTGCTCTTGTCGGTGGCTCACTTTTACTCTGCACTATTAACGAGAACACTCGCACAGTCTTTGTGAGCTCTTACCTTTTCCTTCCTGGATTTGGAGGAGGTCTTTATCTCACTATCACCCTTATCTCACTCATTGCAGCCGTTCCTCATGAATTCCAAGCTGTGTGCACAAGCATTCAATATGGTTTCCGTGGTACTGGTTCAACAATTGGTGTCGCTATTTCTGCTGCAATTTTCCAAAACGTATTAGCAGCCAGATTAGAAGGTTGTGTTATTGGTCCAGAAGCTGCGGATGTTATTCGACGTGTGCAAGATTCAGTTGAAGCAATCGCTGGTCTTGAAGAGCCTTACAAATCTGCAGTTACCTCAAGTTATTTGGATGCTGTTCATGCTGTATTATATACATCTGCATTCTTAGCAGTATGTGCTGGTGTTTCAAGTCTTACGATGAAAGAGCATGTGTTACATAGCACTGTTAGTCGCCGATAATTACGGCGCGGGTGCATTAGTTTGGGCTATTTAAATAAAAGAATAACGAAAGATTTTGATGCTACGTTTTAAAAGATAGAAAAGTATTTAAACAATAATCTATGTTTGAGAATGATAAACTAGAATATTTAAATGAAAGATACAGTATAACATTTTAAATTGCAACGTGTAATTTAATAAAACGCCTTTTATGAACAGAAATAAACATATGAAAAGCAAAATGATATTTTACATGTACAGCTGGAAATCTAGACGTCTATTACCAACATCTTTCTTGCTTTCCTTGTATGTCACTCTTTCTTCTTCAGTCATATTTTCAAGTGCTGCTTTTCGCTTCTGGTTGGTGCGCGAGTATAACAATTTGGCAAAGACAGCCATGAAGGCATTAGCGACAGCGATACCAATAAGTGCGTAGTTACCACGATGATAAAATGGTGCGTCGTTAGACTGATAAATGTTTGATGCAGCAATCTTACCACACTGAACAAAGATGTTATACCAAGCAGCTGCCATTGCGCGGCGCTCATGATCATTGGAGTTCTGTGAAACCCAGGCAATCATGATTGGATGGAAGTAAGGATAACCGACAATAAGTGTGAGTGGAACGTATCTTGCCCAACGACTAGCATCGCTTGGCAATGCAATAAGAGCAATCAAGTTGGGAATGACCCAAAGCGAAGCCAAAATAGGGAACACCCAGCGAACCTTCTTGCGGTCAGAAGTCATCGAGATGAAAACCATGCAGATGATACAGATTGCCGAGCCTGGAATGGCAAGTAAATTGCTTTGAAGAGTGGTGAAATTCATTGCTCGGAGATTGATTGTGAGGTACTGTTTGCCTTGAAGTGATGGAATGTATCCAAAGAATCCAAGAAGATAAAGTGGTAAGAGATAAATATCGAACAATGAGAACAGAATGGTGCGAATATTGATGTGCAAGTGGCGACCACGTTCGTAGCCGCTACGCTTGGAGTTGTCATCGAAAATGACCTTGGCACGAAGAATAGCAACCTCTCGTGGTGTAAACACGCGTGAGATGTGTTTCTTGCGAACAGATGGAAGAATAAATGCAGTGAGGATACCAATGACTGTTGTGAGAGCACCTTCGATCAAGAAAAGCCATTGCCAATCATACCAGCCTCGGACGTTCTGCATTTGAAGAATACCAATGGCGAGCAATGATGAGACAATGTCGGTAGCGCTTGATGCACCCCAAATCCAGGAGTATCTGTGTGCAAGTTCATGTGACTTATAGAATGAAGTCAAGTAGAGAACGAGACCAGGGATGAATCCACCCTCGCAGCAGCCGAGCAGTGAGCGAGTGAGTAAGAATGTAGCACGATCCTTGATGAAGGCCTGGCAGAGGGCAACTGCGCCCCATGCGGTCATCATGACAGGGATCCAAACTTCCGGGCCAAGGTACCGAATGATCATCTGTGACGGAATCTCCATGACGAGGAAACAAACGAGGAACAAAGTTTGTCCGAGATTGTAATCTTGCGTAGTCATGTTATTGTTGACAAGGAAATCAGTAGTGAGGACGTTGGAGATGTTGGCGCGGTCGAGTTCAAGACTGAAGAACATGCAGCATGCCCAGATGGCAACGCGGTAGTCAGTTTTTCGAGTGACTTTGCGTTCTTCTTCAGGTGTCCATGAAGTAGGGCCAACCTTCAGAAAACGCTCGAGGATGACATCTGGATCTCGCTCTTCGTCTTCGAGCTCTGCTGTGGATCGAGACCGAGACTCGTCCAGAATGTTGAGGTCGAGCTGTGAGGGACTTGATAATTTGTCGGACAATTCAAAATCGTCATTTGTGTTGGTCCGGCTGGTGTCTGGTGTTGAAGGATCGTGTAAAGAAACGGATCTCTTCTCGAAGTCAGCCATTGTGGATGTGAGTGTAGTGGCGAGAGTTGGTGGATGATGAAGTATGATGCTCTGAGAGGGACAGAAGAAGGGAGAGAAAGCAACTTATAAAGGATTTAGCATGCAGAGCCACAATGGCTTGGTAAGTTACGAAAGGTGAGGTAGAGGAGGAGCAAAGCCACACAATACGGCAGGCCCGCCGTTGATCGATTTACGCTACATTCGCATCAGGTACTGCGAAATGGTGAAATCTTACGAGACAACGAGACAAACCCACGCCCATATCCCTCTAGCAAAATTTATTGTACTGTATTACACAAATAGAGCTTTGATAGGGCGTACACGGTGAGTGTAATACACTACTACGTACAACTGCATTATGGTAGCATTTCTGACAAATGGTCGAAAGCTTCGAGAATCTCTATCCTCAAAACCAAAGACAATGAACTGTCTGAGTGTCTGTTGTCTCAAATCGATCCACTCTCTTGCAGAGCAGGCAATAGTGAACAGCCCTGCATCTCGCGAACAGTGCTAAGCTCAATAATTTCCTCTTGGAAGAGCTCTGAAGTTCTCAGCAACTCGCGGATTCGTGGCTATGCAGGCGCGCATCGGCCGACAAGAAATATTTGCATCGTGGCGCCGCTTCGTTTCGAGCGGCGCTCAAAAGTGGCGTCGAGTGAGTCGCCGGGACCCCTGATCTGGCTCTAGCGTACATTACGCCTTACTGTACAAGGCTAGCGTAAAGCCTTCTGTCATACAATTAAGCTTCTGAGGCTGACTCAAGGCAGCTGGTCCGTGGCCAATTGCGCCATCGGGCAGCCAAGTGAGCACATTTGGCGTGCTGTCGGCCGCCAACTTGCAAGCCACAGCGCCACATCTTCTTTTCCGGCTCGCTTGCCAGCGCAGCTGTTTTCACGTGCAGTGCTTGTCTTGTTTGGCCGGCGTTCGCCGGGATTTGGATACTGGATATCGGCCTATGACGTATGATGAGCTTGTAGCATGGAAACGCAGGAAACGCAGAAGCAGATCGCCTGCTCGTCAACTAACTCCTGGATCTGAGAGTGGCACTGCGTTTACAGCTTCACGCTACAGCCGCCTACCCAAATAGATTATATTCCTTGATACAATTTGACCCCTAACGCGCCATGGAGATCCTATATACAATATGTCCGCGGTCTACTATAGCTTCTTCGAACATCTGAAAATATTGTATTAAACGTAAATAGTAGCAGGCTCTATGACTGAAGTAAAGTATGCATTTCGTATCGTAGCTACATATATGTCCAATAATATTCGAAATATCTTCTTGTGTGGGCGTATGCTAATACTGATTTAGCTACCAAGCCATAGCACATACAGGAGCTGACTTCGTCGTTGGTTAAGTGAAGTGCCGGCTCCAGCCTCGTGCAAGCCCTACTTCACAGAATCGCAGGTAAGTGCTTCCAGCCACAGCACGTCAAAAATTCTCCGTAGCGCATATCTGCCCTGTGGCGAAAACGATGGTTTGATCTTCATCCGGGCTTGATGAAGTGCGTATTTCACATATACAGTAGCATGGTTTTTCCATTATATTTTAATACTCTAGCCTAGCCACAGCACGTCAGCAGTTAATCTTAGCACCAATTTGCATACAAGACAAAGCTCGTCGTTTAAACAAGCATCATTGCCATTTCTTCTTGAGATGTCGGCATTCGACTGTCACAATAGGCGAGCCGTGCAAATGGACTTGCCCGCATAATCGAAATGCGTATAGCTTGATCAGCGTTGCCGAGAAGACCTTGAAGAAACGCAGCAATTTTTAATCTCCGAGATGAGCAACCTCTAAATATTACCTGTCAAGCAATTTGTGTCAATTAACATTTTACAATTTATTGCGGTATCAGAATTCGTCAATCTGTATATATAATAGATAATCTTTTTAACGATATCAATTTTATTTTTTTTTCAGATCATGAGTGTCGCTTTCAATTAGCTCCTGGTTGTCAATCAAATCAGACAGATTCTCTCACGCGCTCTGCCGCTGGATATGTTGAAATTTCTTACCTGAGATGTAGATGACGATGATTCTTCAGCAATGGCAAGACCATATGTGCTTTTTCCTGCATATCGTAGGACAAGTACAGTTATATTAGTCTAATATAACACACGTTGAGTGGTTGACAAGTAACTTGGTAAGCCAACAGCAGCGCGAAGCGTGATGCCATATGGCATGAAAAGATTATCGCATAAACATAACACTTATTTAATGCATGCCTCGCATATCCGGATCACGATAACTGTAGAACTTGGTGTATACATAAGCACGACGTGATCGAGAGAAATGCAGCTTGAAGATGAAGCTGCAGATTTCAGTGCATCCGCGATTGTTTGGTCAGGTGACTTTTTGAATCACTGCTTCGATTTCAGAGATACACACGAACATGATTAGTGACAGTGGATAAATGAATACCGTATATAACTTCGTGCCGAGAGAGAAATTTGGCTGGTACAGTACGTATTTCACTGCAGTACGTACTTCTTTTCAGTCGTCTCGTCTATGCTGTAAGTGAGGGTGCAGTACCCGAGCCTGAGTCTGGCTGCAGAGGCAGCTATTTTGAGCGCGCAGATCAAGAAGAGGCTGAGGTTCAAGAAAGAAGCGCTTCAATCCAAGCGAGACGGTTGAAGCGAGAGTCGAGACGAATGCTGCAGTATGCGTAAACATGAAAGCTTCTTTCTTATTATAAACCTATAGCCGAGAGCCTGCGACTCCGAGGGTTGATGAAGGCGTCAGCAACTGTAATTGGCAGTGGCAGTAAATTCACTATCCGCTCGCTCGCCAATAGCGCCTCCATCTGACTGTAACTATTGCCAGCGATACAGAAGCGAAATAAAGAGAATGCAATGAGTGCTTTCTTTATTTGCTCTTTTGCACTAGTATACTGTACTCAGTGTACTGTAGCTGCACGCAGATTGGGACTTACCTGCGGGCCGCGGTGATCTGGTCAGCGACGGCAAACAAAGGCGGGCTGCGGTACAAGACGCTTAGAGCTTTGACTGACACGGCGGGTGACTACAGCACTGTATACAGTATTGGTGACGCGCGCCATGCGGGAACCGGTGTTTCTATTTCTGCGCGCTGTTCGCTGCCCTGCCCTGCCCTGCCCTGCCCGCCCCGCGCCGCAGCTCACCACCCGGCCCGTCCTCGGAAATTGCCCTTCATGAACCAGCCGCGGCCACTGCAGAACCCCGCCAAATGGGCCCTGACTGCCCTCTGCCGAGCGCTGGCTGCGCCGCCGACGACGACGCGCAGCCGCGCAATGTAAACAGACGGTCGAGGCAGAGCGGCGAATAAAGGCTGCGTTCCTGGTGCGCCGCACAGCCTTGGCTCCGCCTCGCCGCTGAGCCAGCCACCGTGCTGGACCTATAAAGCGCGCGTTCCCCTCGGCAGCTCCTCCTCCTCCCTCGCTCCCTATCCACTCTCTATATATACGCTTCCTGCTCACCCCCTTCCTCCACTGCAGCCTACTCACCTCACTCAATCTCAAATCTCCCGTTATCACCTACGCAATGGCCGCTGGACGCAATTGCTTCCTCATCTCCTTCCCTTTCCTGGTATGTTTCATCGTACACACAATGCAGATCTGCTCTGCAGCAGACTAGCTAACATGCTCTCCTCCAGTTCACCATCGCCTGCTTCGTGCTCACAGTGTTTGTCGTCATCGGCAGCATCCAGAACAGCAGTTTTCTCACAAAATTATATTTCCTGCGGTTAGATTTCTCAAACCTCAGCGTCTCCGTTAATGGCCAGAGTTACACCAGCTCCAGTCTGGGATCATCGCTCCCTGACTTTGTCGACATTGGTCTGTGGAACTACTGCTCTGGCTCTGCGGCGAACTCTGTCTATACCGTCACCGAATGCCACCGGGTCAGTGGTCTCTTCTACTTCAACCCCATCTCCTTCCTTGAGGATACTATTGGCGGCAGCGGATCGCTTGACAATGTTCCTGACGCAGTCAACAATGCTCTCCGTGCTGTTCGCGCCATTTCGTACGCCATGACCATTTTGTTCATTGTCGCAGCTGCCCTCTCGATCATTACCTTCATTGCTGGCTTTTTCGCCTTCCACTCTCGCGGTGGCTCAATATGCTCGCTCATCTTCTCCGTCCTTGTCGTTGTCTGCAGCGTTGCCGCTGGTGGTCTGTCAAGTGCTCTTTTCTTTGCTGAGAGTAGGTCGCTTCCTGATGCCTCGTTCGGCATTGAGGCCACCATTAACAGAACCATGTTTGGTCTTGTCTGGGGCGCTGCCGCTGCATCAATCCTCGCCGCAATCTTTTGGTTCATCTCGATCTGTGTTGGCTCGACTCGTTCGTCTCGTCGCAACGAGAAGGAATTTGTCTACGCCCCAGTTGAGAACCCTCCTCTTCGCTACTAGATGGGAACGCATTTCACGTAACGTGATGTTTTGAGTCGTGTCAGTTCTTTTTTAAATTTGCTTATCTAATTTGGGTCTATTTTGTTTCATATTACTTTCTTTTTTTTTTTTTTGGCCTACGGTGTTCCGGTGGTACTAAAATATGCACTTGATATATATACACTGTGCTCCGAATATATTATGTATCCGTAATCTTTCTTATACGTAGACGAATAGTAGTATACGTAGTACGATATATGTGCACACGTCTCAGTTACACCTCACAAATAAATAATCATCCAGCAGAATGCGAACTCCTGGCAGAGGAACCGAGGAGGTACGTTCATGCAAGACATCGTGTACGTTTACGACACAGCTCCAGTACTAGTGATATTTTTGCGATATACATGCACACTGCAAACGATTCGGTGAACTCGATATGACAATAATACGCGTCCAATGACATGGTAACAAGCTTTCAGCTGGTGCGGTTGTTTGAGCTAGTTGCCGTAAGGTTAGCAATAGTATTCAAATTCAACAGGTCATCCAGGTCAATCTTCACGATCAGTAGCACTTTATTGAAAACTGATTGCACTACAAATTGCCTTCCATTGTGTCAGATCTGCGACTCGGCATCTGTACTTTATGTTGCCGGATGCACAAACAAGTCACGAATGTCACAAATCAGAGAGCTCGACTGAACGACGCAGTCAACTTGAACTAGCATATTCATTGGCCGCCACTCTACCAATTCGCCACTATCTTTCTCTCCAGCTCTCTATGCGCATGGTATCTGAACCAGAGATGCAACGCTATCTGCTCATCTAGAGGATCATCCAGCCTGGACAGCTGCGCCGATCACGAAGACGAGAAAAGGCGCCAGCAAACTCCCAAGAGCCGCACTCCTCGCTTCGCTTGCACGGGCCACGCTCATCGCCCGCAGTTTAACCTCCCAAGTCCCAACTGCTGCAACTCCCAGCAACACGCGACCTTGCCATGTGGAGCTCGCGGCATCGTTTCTCAATCGGCGCAGATTAACTCCCATCGTCCAAAAGCCTCCCGTCTGTAGATCTTTTTACATCTTATCTTTGTTCAATTCTTATCCCTTTCATCGTCCAATTAGTTCGGCACATCGCCTCTATCCGTCGGGGCATCTCGCTATCACCGAAGCACGCAGATATCGCAACACTCGGCCAACGAATCGAATTGAATCTGCACTGCACGCGTCCACAACAAAGTTGGACCGTTGATCAACAAATCACATATATTATGGCTCCACCGGCCGCGGCTGCAAGCAGCTTTTGTGCGGGTGGAGGCAAAACCAGCCGTGCTTCCCGGTCATCCAAATGGCGCAAATCTCAACTACGAGATCCAGTCTCTTGTCTTCCGCGAGAAGTATTACTCAAGATCTTCTCGTTTCTGGACTGCTCGTCTCGTCTTGAGCTTGCTAGTGTACGTTACTCAATTGCCGATCTTTTTTCTTTACAGTTTCATTTCTAACGATTTACAGGTCAATCCTAACTGGCGCAGAATATGTTTGGATGGTATGCTTTGGAAGAGTATTGATTGCAGTCGTTTTGAGCGGCCAATCACTGCAAATCAACTCATTGCTTTGATCCAGAGTGCGGACTCATTTGTGCGTGAGCTGGCGATTCGCGGATGGAGTGAATTCTCGCTGCGACAGACGAAGGCTTTGTCTACCTCATTGACTACGCTCGTTTATTTTTCTCTTGAAGGCTGCTGTAACTTCGATGCTGCTCATCTTTCACAATTGATTGTCTTCAACCCAGGTTTACGTTATTTCTTTCTTCCTGGTTGCCGTACCATCAAACATAATTTATGTACCACGATTGCCAAAAGATGTAAAGATCTTTCAGCGATTGACCTCTCTTACACTAACGTAAGTTCTGAAGGGATCACTGAAGTATTTCGTGCTTGTGATAAGTTGCGTGAGGTATATATTTCGGGAGTTAAAGACTTATTTAATCATTCTGAGTTCATATCGGCAATGCATCGACGTCTTCCACGTGTCAGACGGCTCGAAATGGCTGAGATCCCGTCGTTGACAGATGACAAACTTGCGCTTCTCTTGTTTGGCAGTAGCGAGCGTGCTGAGATCGCGATAGCACAGGCGTCAGGAAGTTTAAGAGAACTTCAAAAAGCAATACTCGAACTTGAATATCTCAATGTATCAAAATGCTCCAAACTAACATCATACGCGCTGCGACTTCTTGCAGTTGCTTCACACAACTTGATTGAACTTGATCTCAGTGGAGTCAAACGACTAACTGACGATGGATTTCAAAATCTTGCTCCAAATTTGCCACTCCTTGAATTCCTTGATTGCGAAGATATCACTCTGATTACCGATTTAACTCTTCACGAATTGGCTGATAATTGTCCTAAGCTTCAAGATCTTCGTCTATCACGCTGTGGATTTATAACTGATGAAGGTGTCACTCAAGTTATTGAAAGCTGTGAACTGTTGCTGAATCTTGAAATTGATGGAACTATGATCACAGATGATGTGCTTTGGGTGGCATGTGATATGACTCGTAAACGAGTTGCTTTAGCCGTGGCTAATCATAACGATAGCTTTATAACAAACCTAACAAATGAGGTATTGAATGCAGAGAAGCAGGCTCTCAATAGTGAAAGACCAATTTCATTTGATCGCCCATCGCTGCACAGAATTCAAGAAAAGGCGTCACCAATATCTAACGAGAATTCACAGACTATAATCTTGAAACTTTCGGTATATGACTGTCCGAATGTTACATGGCTTGCCGTTGTCAATGTCATGCGACGGAATTCGGAACGTACGATTCGATACACGCACCTTTCCGAATCACCAATGAGACCTGGACTGTTAGAAACTGCACATAAGGTTATGCTAGCGCATCCATTAGATTCAAGTCAACTTTATCGAGAAACTGATGAGAGATTGGAAGGGTATCAAGAACTGAGTGGATTGCCGTCGTTCATTCCATTTGAGTATGCAACTCCTATTAGACTTGCTCTTGCAATGTTCCATAACTCCAAACGATCGCAACCGCCAATCTTTGACAAAGAGTATTACCTGCACAAAGAGCTTATTTCGTCAGGAATTGTTAAATTAAAATGCAAGCTTCGTCATCAAAAAGTTGTGGATGGTCATCTTCGTTGTTTAATGCATGATGATTATGCATCTGCAACAGAAATGGAACGTGAATTCGCAGCCTACTATTCTCGTGATCGTGACGCTCTTTCTGGATATACTGCATACATCCTACAAGCATGTGGCTCTCATCAAATAATTGCAGATTGTGCTCGATACTTTGCACTTCGAGCAGGTGTAAGACCTGATGGCAATGGCAATTTCAACTTTATCGGAAGGAATGGAAAGCCAGCTAGTATTGTTGACCTGTCTTTCGGCGTTGATTGGTTTGACGTTTTGCCGTTTGTGCAGAGCCATTTGGAGGATTTAAGCCATTTCAAAGAAATTGTTGACTATTCTGTAAAAATGCATAATGACTCGGTGTTAGATGAGTCGCTTATGGATACGGAATCTGGAAGCTCATCGAGTTCGTCAATGCTAGAGGATGAGAGACTATCTGAGTTATCTCCTTCGGTGATGGAAGTTGATACCGACGATAGAAGTGACGATGAGCACGAGCCCGAACCATTTGAAGAACATCGATTCTTTCAATACGATCCTTATAGATCAGATGAGCATCGTTTGAAATTGGATTATAAAGCTGATGAATATATTCGTGGGGCAGTGTTGCATTCCATGACTGAAATTGTTGACGGAGATGAAATTGCTGTTCAAGAAAATGCTGATGCTGCTGTTATTGCTGATGCAGAAGCTTGTGGTGATGCAGGTGGAAGTCCAACGAAGAAGAAGAATGAATACGGTAATAGTTCACGCAAGAATTCAAATTTCAATGCTACAGTATCGCTTAAAGAATTGTTGGAGAAACATTACAGATTGAAATCTTGGTCAAAATATTATCTGGAAGGTGAAGAGGGTATTCCTGGACCATTGATGAAATTATTCATGGCAATTCCAACAGTCAGAAGTGTGCCTATACCAGTAAGGGAAGCTCCTACTGGACAGTTCCGTCGTCGTGTGAATAACAATAATGAAGCAGGCGAAGGAAATTCTAATCCAGAAGAGGAAAATTTTGAACTAGTTGACTATATCGTTGAAGATGATGAAGGTCAACGAGCTGAAAATATTCTTGCTGATGGACAGGAAGATTTCGATCCACCTGAGCATAGATTACATCATCATCTATTCGACATTGTGTATGCAACAGTTCGGGAACATTTTCAAGAGCATGCATTCAATCCATCATGTTGCCATCGACGTCCAAGAATAACTTCTCCTGATATCAATAATCCAGCAGCAAATATGATCGTTCATCGACATTCTAAACGATCTTCAGATGGAAACGGTGGAAACCATGGGTCTCGATTTCATGGTAGAGGACATCGAAATAGGTGTATGCGACAACGACCTCAGGATAGACATGTTTTATCATTTAATCCCGAAAAGCTTGTATTAGGGTTCACCAGTATGTCGCGAATGTTTCCTGTTCATCTTGCATCATTACACCGAGAGGAATATCGAATTAGTCAAGGAATACGGAGCGGGAATTTTGATAAAAGACGGTTAATCGATGATGAATACTGCAGTGATGAATTATCTGAATATTACAGTCATCTTGGTGAACTAGGTGATCTTTCATCTCTTTCCCAAAAGAATTTAATCCGAATAATGTTAGGTAATGATGATAAAGGTAATGGAAACAATAAATCTGATGGACTTGGAGTAAGACATACTGGACTTCATAAATGTGTTGTGATGTGAGCAGTTTGAAATTTATTTGGTTATTATTGTTTTGCTTTTGCGTTTTTTTTTTGTTTTTTTTTTTGGAGTTCGGAATGCTAGTGGATGAAGTATGAATTTGATTTTGTGAATTAATGGATCTTTGTTGTCATTTGTTGGTTATTTGTATTTGCCTTTAGATCTGAATGTATCGAATCGAATGGTTGGCTTGATGTTGTAAGGCGTTGATTGCTAAGGAGTTAGGTTAATTAAATATGATGATCGAATAATAATTCATTTCTGTAGAAAAAAAATAAAAAGAAAAAAAGGAAATGTGATAGCTAATAATTGCGATAATCTTCCACAGAAGTAAAAATGAAAGTACCGTACTCAAAGCAAGCTATCAACAAATTTTTAAATTAATAAAAATCTGTCAATCTCACCTTTCATTAATATAATAATTTTTATTACTTTATAATGGCCAGCTCGAAGTTTGAAAATACACTTCCAAATGTATTGGTTTTCGGTCAGACTGAGCGAGGCAATAAGGTGGTGGTTGTTAAGTGGGCTATGTTTGTGTGCTGCGAGGAAATTATTTCATTTGTTGCGATCCGGTCTGATGTGAAGGTTAGGGCTGAAGATGCCCGTGGCTGATTTCGCACTTTGCACGAGACATGCATGCAATCCTGACTTACGGTACATACGTATACATATATGAGAAGAGAGCGCCTTTGAAGAACAGAAGCCAATTAACTAATTACAAAAAAAAAAGAAACTAATACCAATACATAAAGAATGCAATCACATCCGTTCAACAATTACCGAATTACTCCTCAGACTCAGCCTTCTGTTGCTCTTGATTCAGTGTTGGTACGTCTTTCTTTGTTGATAACCATTCCATAGGCAACGCTGAAATAAATGCAGCGCCAGCTAAAGCGGTTGCAAGAATAAATGTATCACAAACTGCATCACTGTATATTTCAATAACTTGAGGTAATGCTTCAGCAGAAACCAATGATCTAATTTCAGTTGCACCAGTATTTACAATTTGTTGAGGATAAATACCAAGAAAAGAGCGAGGTAGTTGTTCAAGACCTTTGACGAGCTTATTCGTGAATAAAGTTTGAGCAACGGCAACGAAAATGGCACCACCCATTGTTTGACTGAAAAACATAAGAGAAACACCAACAGGAACCCATTCTCTCGAAAGCGCAGTTTGGGCTGCAAATGAAGGCATCTGCAGAGCCATACCAATTCCAAAACCATTAATAACTTGGTAACCAATCCATTTTGAATGATTTGTATGTGAGTTAAGTGTGATTAATAAACCAGCGCCAATAGTCATGAATATCGAACCAATGAGAAGGATAGGTACGTAGTAACCAGTGCGACGAAGGGTCCCACCTGCAACAAAACTACCAGCAGTAAGTGCAAGAAGCATTGGCAATGACATGACGGCAGATTTAACTGGTGATACATCCTTGACAACTTGAAACCATAAAGTGATGTAGTAGATGATTACAAGCATTGATCCACCAATTGATGCAGCGACTAACGAGGCGGAAATAACACTGCGGCGACATATCACTGCCGGTGGCAGTGTTACACGCTGTTCATTTCGTCTTCCAATGAATGCTTGAAATCCAGCAAATACAATAAGAAGAACAGCAAATACCACAAAGAGTGCAATGACTTTACCACTTGACCAAGTAGAGTCAGAAGATGATCCACCAAGCTCAAGCGCAAGTAAAAGAGATACCACAAATCCAATAAGTAACACAGTTCCGAGTGGATCAAGTTGCAAAATTGCTTCACGTTTACTCTTGGCCGGCGAAGATGCAGGCATTGGTTTGAAGACCAATAAAACAATAAGCGCAACCACTCCTCCAATTGGAAGATTAATGTAAAAACACCAACGCCAAGTAACCTGAGAAGTAAAGGCACCACCAATCAGAGGCGCAACAACAGATGCAATTCCAAAGACTGCGCCAAAAGCAGCCATCCATAAAGCACGCTTGTGTAACGGAATAGTATTAACGAGAACTAAAATTGAACCAGCAAAAACACCAGAAGCACCAAGACCAGAAATCGCGCGACCTGCGATAAAAACTTTGGATGTAGGCGCGGCACCGCAAAGAGCTGAACCTGCTTCGAAGATAAAGACTGATGCCAGAGTAATTGGTTTGACTGGTGTTTGACGGTAAAGACTTCCAAAGAATAATTGAAGAGCAGAAAACGTAACCAGATAAGCACTACCATACCAACCAATATCACCAAGTGAATGAAACTTGTCAGTAATATTTGGAATTGCAGTTGAAAGAATTGTACGATCCATAGCGACTAAGAACACCATTAAATATGAACAAAGCATCGTAATTGCTGTACGAACTGGACCAGGATACTCAATATCTGAACCTTCTGACATTGGATTTTTGTTGCTCAAATCATCAACTGAATTCAATCGTTCACCTTGAACACCCTTGCTGCCTGCAGTCAAGCTGCCCTCTTCCAACCTGTTAGCTGATTTCTCCATGATAACTGACGATTGACACCGTGAAATCTATGCAGATCCCAACAGCACCAACTTCACCAAAGCGCGCCATAGAAGTCTTTAAATATTCAGCAGCTCAAGACAAAACGTGGTCAATCGGACCCGAGAGGCCTATCAAGACACGAATGTCTGAACGACGGCGTTGCTCTGATGTCTTCCCCGGACGCGAACATCGCGCAAGTGCCGTCCACGGAAAAATCGTGCGGCTCACTCGGGGCACCGAGATAATTTCGGGCCCGAGTTGGAGTTCTATGAGCGGATAAATGCTCGGTAACTCGTAGAAATTAATCCAAATACATGTACTTGTTTCTGGTATATTTCATTAACAAACAGCAAAGTGCCAATGTTGACTGCTAAATTTGGCGCTCTTTGTAGGTCAAGTATTTTGAACGGTCGATAAATCGAGCTACCGTAGCGAGACACGCGACGCGTTTCTAACCCTAATCCATTATTTCCTAACAAAGTCTTAAAAAACAAACGCCCGGGCAATATACAAATGCACCATCAAAATCTGACAATCTCTCGTTACTCTTTGCTAGTGCTTCAAATATTCAAAGCACTGCAGCACAGATGGTTGATGTTGAAGCCACTCGCCATATGGCCACCGACGGCTGGCGTACGTATACTGGCGCCCTAAACCTGTAACTGTTAAAAAGTATGATACCGTAGCTCGTTTGCCTCAGGTGTATGGATGGGCTCATCATTTCTTGAATGAGAGGTTCTATCTTTAACGTATGTTTTAACAGACTGCGCGACTCTGGTAGGCGGTATTGTGAACCGTACCGCTATAGTTTGCCCGGACTTACCCACCACCGCACAAGACTACGAACTATACGATATTCTAGTTGAGAGAAATAAATAAAAATGCATTTTTAAGTAGCGACAACCAAAGATTGCTTGAAACAATTGAACTCCGTAAAATAAAATACCCACAGGACAAATAACGATTACCATGATGCCATGAAACAAAACTACATACAAGTAAGAATGCATATCATATATACTAACAAACAAATCACAGTAAGAGATGAAAAAAGAAAATCAAATGGAATCGTCAACGTTGCGTAAAAATCCAGCAACACGCACCATATCAACTTCAGCCGGATCACTTTGTACAGCTTGAACTAAACCTTCAAGTAAAGAATCAACTTTATCTTTTGGCACACCAGTACATTTTGCAACGACACCTCTGAATTTATCTTCCAGTTGTGAAGATCGATTCTTGAGACCGTCTGCAAACTCTTCCAGTTGCTTTTTATTGCGCTTGTAAGCATTAACACGAGCACGAAGAATATGAATAGGAGGTAGTTGACTGCGAGATTTGTTATCATCATTATCTTCTTCACCACTCATAACTTCGCCAACGCCATTCATGTCCTCACCATCTTCTTCGCCAATAGCATCCAAATCAGCCATCGTGACATCTGCATCACCATTTGAGTTCATCACATCATCTGATGCTGGCTCCTTTGAATCAGGTGATGCTTTAATAAATTTCGATTTCTCCTCATCAGCCGACTTTGGTGTAGTAGCATCAGGTGAATCTTCAGTACCATTAACAGTGCCTTTTTCTGCCTTCTTCTTATTCTCCTTGGCAGCAGCTTTCTTTTTCTCCTTAAGCTCCCGATACCGCGCATCTTCATCCTTAATTGCATTTTCAAGATTTCTGAACCGCTGATGCCGTTCATTAATCTCAGTTGCTCGCCTGCGGTAACTTTCAGCTTTCCGGCGGGCTTGGGCAAGTAATACTGTAACTTCTCGGAGCTCAACATGCCTCTCATCAAGACTGACTTGCTTAGCTTGTAATTCTTCTTGAAATTTTTTGTCGACGTCAGAGATCATTGTAGACATTGCTAGGAAAAAGTTAGAAACGACAAATAAAAGAATACTGAATCAACAATAACACTTACAGGCAACAATATCTTTGCTCTTTTGCATAACTGCTGGAGCTACAATAGCACCAGGTTCACGTGTGACAGGCACCAATGGAGGTGGAACCTCAGAAGAGCCATCTTCATTGTCTGACCCAATGCCAAAATCAACTGGTCGCAGGCCAGCTCTATTGGGAATGGTAGAATCTGCACCAATTTCGAGTAACTGTTGAACAATTGACTTATTACCAACTCGTGCAGCAATTGTTAACGCGGTGTCACCATTCTTGTCCTTCGCATTCACAACTTGAGAAATGAATCGCGACAAACTCAAGCCTGTACTCTCATTGGTAGTTCCGTGACGGACTAGCCATTCAAGCAAACTCTCAAGGTAGTATCGACTTGATGCTGCGCGGCCTTTGATACCAGCGGTGAGAGCGATGTGATGAAGTACAGAGCGACCAGATTTATCTATGAGCATGATTGAAGGGTACAACAGGTCAAGGAGCTGTGGGAGTGATGACCGATCAAGATTGTTTGTGACTGTGGCAGCACGCATGAGTGCAGTTTCTCCTTGGTAGTTACCGCGACGAGGATCAGCGCCGTGAGAAACGAGATCACGAACGAGTGGAATGCGCGCCAGTGCAGAAGCCCAATGTAATGAAGTGTGACCAAGCTCGTCAATAGATACATCAATATCAACATGAGGAGTGTTAGCATCATCAAGCAAACTAACTTGCGACACTCCTCTGGTCTCGTTTGTCATGAAAATCTGCATCATTACAGCCTTTGAGTGATCGAAGGAAGGTATCGAGGCGGCATCGAGTGGCTCAAGACGTTCTGATAGAGCTATGGTGCCGGTAAACGGGTGCTGTGCGGACGGCTCATCACCTAAATTCGAGATTGCGCTAGCAAGACGGGATCGCTTGCGAGGAGGGCCATCTTCGTTAGTAGTTGGCAAAGTTGTGCCAGCTGAGTCGATTGTGGCTGCAGTCTCTTCAGGATCTTCCTCATCGACATCAGTAGCGGTCTCAGCGCTGAAGGAGTTCATCTGCTCGTTCACAACGGCTGCAGGAGCATTTGCAGCACTTAGAGATGGTGTGAGACGGTGGTTGAGGCCAGAGGGTGTTGAGTTGGCAGAGGAATTTGCACGAGTAGCAGCCTTTCCGAGAGCCAAGATGGCATTGTTAACCACAGTATTACTTGATGGAGTCAACGAAGAAGTCGTAACTGAGCCTTGCGAGACGACAGAATTTTGAGCAGACGCAATGTACATTTGTTTTCGATGAGCAGCCATGGCTTGCTCCTTTGTTGGAGTTTGCTCTGCATCTCTTGCGTTTGGATCAAACGCCAACAATGGCATGAGAATATCCTCAACGGAGTACTGACGACAGAACTGTCGACCGCGTTCGTATGGAATCCAGGTTCCCTGATACTTGCCATAACCGCCTTGGACTTTTTCATGCTCACCAGTATGAATTTCCTTTTCCAAGATCTTTGTCCTTCGACCCTTGTCGACACCACCAACTTTCAAAATCTGGGTCGCGTTCAGGTAGGAATCGGAGCGGCGACGCATGACGGCAATACCGTTAACCATCATCTCGTATACGGGGATGCCAGAGTACACGGCCTGTAATTCAGAGAAAAACGACAATTAGCAAAACATCCAGATAAAAAAAAATCCAAATTGCTCGTACCGTATAGATATTTGTACTATTGTAAGACAACATTGATTGACTTGCGCCTGCGGTTTGTGGTTGTGATTGGGACGCTGACCGAGAACGCGGTTGTGCCTCTATTTGAAGTTGAGCAGGTGGAGGTGTATCTTGGGACAGAGGAGTTGGTGTTCGCGATTCTGGAGTAGGTTGAGAACCCTGTTGAGGCTGGATCAAAGGTGCTGACTGAAGGATTGGTGTGCTGGAAGCAGATGGATGAGGCAGCGGTGATTGCAGAGTTGACATTGGGGAGTGACGAGGTTTGCGGTCACTGGCCGCCGGTTGCGGAGGGAGCTGAGCAGTGATTGACGACATGGCTAGCTAGTTGTACTGGGTCAACCCAACGAATGATTCGGCGATTCGGAGACTGCGGCAAGCAGATCAGTCTGCGGAGGGAACCGGACCGGGTTCTTGGATCTCGTCACCTTTGCAGAAGACGGTGAGGGGACGAGAGAAACGCGCAGGGCGGAGAAACAAAAGAACTGCACGACGAGCAGGAGTAGCAGAGGGACGTACGGAAAACAATCAGGGCTTTCCACGGCGAAAAGAAGACGCGAAAGCGCAAGAGGAACACACGGAAGCAACGGACCGGAGCAGAAAGAATGACACCGGTGACTTGCGATGGAGAGCGAGAGTTGAAGGTTGGGCGGCGCAGAGAGCCAGGCCAGCGAGGAGAGCGCGTGTTGGGCGCACAGAAGCCCGTCCTGCCGGGCGCCTCTCGCGTCGCGCGCGCGTCGGCGGCCTAACCTGGGTGGCAAGAGCACGGGCTGTCCCACGCCTAGCCACTGGTGCTTCTGCACCCACGTCAGTGCCGCGCGTCACGCACGCGCGCCCTCATTGGGCTCGTTGCGGCACACTGTGGCCTGGCCAGTTCCCCGCAGTCACCCGGGTCCGCACGTGACTGCTGACATGGTCACTGAGTCTGCTGCGCCGTACCGCCAGCTCTTTGCGTCTTCCCGTCAGGCTCACGGCAAGTACCGGACTACGGGTCTTGAGTCTATACTGTCTACAGCAGCAGCAGCGCACCGGTCGAAGTGGAGTATCTGATCCAATGGTACTCTGCCACGCCGTTGTGCCTTTATTTGAAAGCCAGCCTGGGCAACAGCTAACAGGCGCCAGACCAGCAGCTATACTGTAGCTGTACAGTATATATATTCACCGGCGTGATGAGATGCTGAGATGAGGCCCTGTGGCGTGTGTCATGGCGTGTTGCCGCCTCGAGAGAATGCATGGCTTGAGCGGCAGGTATTCCACGCAAACTACGTATGGGCAATAAATACAAAAACTGTAGTAAAGTACTGTACATATACCATATAATATTTAACTTTCCTGCTTAGGTTGCACTTTGCTGCATCATTGAATAAACGCCGTGCTTGAGAGCAGTGCACTGTTAAGAAGCTAGAAGTGTTTGCGCCGGTCAGACGGAATCTCGACTGTAACGTGCATGGGCGATTAAGGGCCTGCCGGAAGCGCGGACGGTGTCGTGGGCAGTGATGTCGGAGATGGCGGTGATGCGGTGATGCGCCAATGTGGGGTGGTCTGGAGTCTCGATCAGCCGACTGGACAGGGGCGCCAATCTTATCAGATCAGAGATTACGGCTGATCTGACCGATGCTGACCGAGAGACAGCGGACGCGTCTTAATTCACTCTTTCGTCCGCGACGCGTTCCTGCAGCCCGAACAGGAGCTCTGTACACGGTGCCTTGGCCACAGGCACCCATTTTCTCCGCGGTTCTCGCCATTGGCCATGAAAGCACAAACTGCAGCATTATTGTCTCCGTTATGTATGCAGCTTCTGCACGCTGCGGCCTTAAATCCAGGCGCACGCAGCTCGACTGGCGCCCGGCGACGCGACGCGACGCGACGCGACGTGGTCCGTGCGCACGCGCCAGACGATTGGCCCGGGAACTGGTGAGCCGCAACCCTGGCAGTGCTGGGCGTGTTTTCGCCGCGGAACGATCTCGCCTGCGCTGAGTTCTCTGGCACCGGGCTGGAACTCTGGATCAACAAACGCGCCTCCTACGCGTCAACGCCGCGGTTCCCTGGCCCTGTTCTAAACTGTGAGTATAAAGCCCGCCGCTCCCCGTCTGCCGTCTTCTGTCTGCTCCCCTCCCCCCCCCAGCAGACAGTCCGCGCTCTTTCCCCACTCCCATTGCCTTTTGTCCTTGCAGATCGTTGCAGATCAACCTCGAGCACTCCCTCGCTAACCTAGCCATGTCTCCTCCAGCAGTCGACAACACCCCTTCCAAGCAGGTACGCGTCTGCCTTTCAGAGCCCATCTCGACACCCGTTTTATTTCCGCATTGCTAATCTTTTCTGTCTTCAGGCTGCCAGCGTGCTGTCAGATCTTTCATTGGCTTCGGCCAAGAAAAATTTAACCGGCGCGTTCACTGATATTGCTGAATCCAAGATTGCCACATCCAAGTCAGCGTCGCCATCGCCCGAGCCCGCCGTCGAGGAGATCAAGAAGGAAATGGACATGGAGACCATCATGCTCGAGCGCAAGTCACTCCAGAAGCTCGAGAAGAAGGAGCCACTGCTGATCGAGAACAAGCGCCGCTTTGTTCTCTTCCCCATCAAGTATCATGAGATTTGGCAGATGTACAAGAAAGCAGAGGCTTCTTTCTGGACCGCCGAGGAGATTGATCTTGGAAAGGACGTTCACGATTGGGAAGTCCGACTCAATGATGATGAGCGTTACTTCATCTCGCATGTCCTTGCTTTCTTCGCTGCTTCTGACGGCATTGTCAACGAGAACCTCGTCGAGCGTTTCTCCAACGAAGTTCAGATTCCCGAGGCTCGCTGTTTCTATGGTTTCCAGATCATGATGGAAAACATCCACTCCGAGACTTACTCTCTTCTCATCGACACATACATTAAGGACTCTGAGGAGCGCGCTTACCTTTTTGACGCGATTGAGACCATCCCTTGCATCAAGACCAAGGCTGATTGGGCCTTGCGATGGATTTCGGACAAGGAGTCAATTTTTGCCGAGCGTCTTGTTGCCTTCGCTGCCGTCGAGGGTATTTTCTTCTCCGGTTCATTTGCTTCCATTTTCTGGCTCAAGAAGCGCGGAATGATGCCTGGTCTCACATTCTCCAACGAGCTCATCTCTCGCGATGAGGGTCTCCACACTGACTTTGCCTGCGTTCTGTTCTCACATCTCCAGAACAAGCCATCGCCAGCTACCGTCGAGAAGATTATCACCGAGGCTGTTGTCATTGAACAAGAGTTCCTCACCGAAGCTATTCCAGTTGCTCTTCTCGGTATGAACTCGGAGCTCATGAAGCAATACATCGAGTTTGTTGCCGACCGTCTTCTCGTCGCTCTCGGTAACAAGAAGGTCTACAACTCAACCAACCCATTCGATTTCATGGAGAATATCTCGCTGAATGGCAAGACCAACTTCTTTGAGAAGCGTGTCTCTGACTACCAAAAGGCTGGTGTCATGGCCTCAACTGACAACAAGAAGGCTGAGAACCCAGACGGCTTTGCTTTCGACGAGGAATTTTAAATTCCCTTTCACCATCTCTACTCATGTCTCTACTCATATGTCGCCACTTACGTGACGTTTCACATTTACTAAAGGGGGCAAATTCACAACTGTATTTTTACCGGTCAATTACTTTCCTTATCATGTCTCTGATAGGCTCGCATTTATGGAGGTATCCAGTCTTCTCCATATTAAATTTGTGTTGATTAAAATGTCTACGCTATGTATTTTTAGTTCTGTTTTCGTGCGCTTTGGCTTGTTGGGATTTGATGGTTAGATTTTTGTATTTTCGCGTGCTTTGTCTCTTGTTTATGGTGTATCTCTCCTCTAATTTACATTATTATATTACATCTGATATTTATTTCCTAGCTTCGACCTAGTAGGAGCTTTAGTTAGCATCTTGCATTTCATCAATTCTCATCGTAGTCAACTTACCATTATAATATGATATCCAAATGATGATTTTATTGGCGGATTAGTATAGATTGGCTATATAATAGTAAACATTAGTAAATCAACTCATACTTTGAGACTACTAATGGCACACCTTATCAACAGTACTTGGCTGTAGAGCATATGCTGCATCTTCAAACACACGAGTCAAACTACCTCGTGGTTTCCAACCAAGATCACCACCTTGTCGTGCTTTATCCTCAGAGTATTCTCTAGCCTGTGTATATATTTCATCAGCACCGATATTCAACAAAATAATTCAAGATCAGCAAATAATCTTACAATCGCGTCAAATTTCGCTCCACCTTGTATTTTTTCCAGTGCTTCCATAGCTTTTGAATATTTCTCACATAAAATATGTCGTGGCTAAATGAATATAGAAGAATCAATTAGAATCTCAGAACAATTGAATCTTTGAGAGTATAGATATAGTAGCACGTACTTTGATAGCGTTTGCTGACTTCAACTTCGACTTTGCATCGCCATCATCACCACCACCTCCACCACTGGACCCTTTGCCTTTTCCTTTACCTCCTTTTGGAGCCATTAAGGCACAGCTGTTATTATTATAATTTTAATGCCACCGGTATTCACTGTAACTGTCTATATATTTTTTAATCGATCACGACTTCATATGCTGGATCCAAACGCCGCACATAACTATACTTGACCGCGATTCGCCGTCGCGATCACGACTTGCGCCGCGTTGTAGACGCGAAGAGCGTCATCTCTAACTGCATCCTGCTTGCTCGAGGGGTAGTGCGCTGGTGGTGGTGGTGCTTGGGATGTTTACTTTCTTGCCAGTTTACCATGGTTACTCATTCCCAGTCGCGTTTGAAATTTGACTGCAGTTGTGTTGACGAGCCTACTACGAATCGGCCTGGATTTGGAAGTCAACCAGAAAATTGTCAACATAAACAAACTGACTGCCCGGTATCAAATACCCCCCGGTCCCACCTTCCATCTCTTCCTCTCTTTCTTTTCTTTTCCCAGTCTTGCGCCACAAAATACGTGCCCCGAGACTCTCAATTTGCCTGCAACTTCTTCCAAATCGTTTCCACTCCTTTACTTTCACCTCCGCCGATTCCCCGCTGTTGTACATCAATTCACTTTTCCACAACCTGACGATCTACTAACCTACTGTACCTTCTTCCAGAGTGCACTTTGCGACCAACATGCGCTTTCTTAATCGCATCCGTCCAAGAGTCCTTCGGCCTCTCCTCCGACAACCTCCCCGCCGGTCAGATATCCTCGACACCGTGGGCCTGGGTCGATTTCATCGTTCCAGAAACCCACAGCTGAATCTCGCCGTCACCAACTCGCGCACACAGCCGTCCTCCGGGCCGCGCAACCGAAGATTGGAACTCATGGCGGAATAGGCACTCTCATCTGTTGCGAGCCCAATCGCCCCTTCGGCCAGTATTCCAATTTACAGTGCGATTCTTTATCGCTTGGATCGGGATGCTGCTCGAAATTCCCTGCCTGCAGTCCCGATATGTCTGTCAGATAATCTTGACGAACCTTTGGTTCCGCAATGGCCAATTGATAGATTACCACGTGTGTTTAGTTTCGGAGAATTCTCAATTGGTTTGCATGCCAAACGTTTCCAAGATTCGATAATTACCGAGAGAGAATGGAGAGGACTCAAGAAGCTCCATTTGTTAGGGCACAGCCATATCCGTGGCATGATGCTGATTTTCCTGGTGAACGGTCATTGTATATTCGAAGTCGCTGATGCTGATTTTCCTGGTGAACGGTCATTGTATATTCGAAGTCGCAAGCCTGCACCCCTGTCGCTCGATAGAATGGATCCTGTTGAATATGCCAAACGTCTTTGGAGAAGAGATTCGTCAGTTTTCAATCCTGTGGTTCCCTCACCTCTCAGACCATTGTTACAGTATCCCAAGCTGCCTCAAATATCTCCTATGCGCATGCTGAAGATGATTGATGTCGGAAAAGGACCATTACTTCGCTACGCCGTTGAGACTAATGCGAGACAGCTTTTGTCAGAGGATCGCGAATGGACGAAAGTGAACGGCGTTTATCGCAAGATGATTTCAAAACGAACAGCAAGAGAGCCAAAGACAAGCAAGAATACTAGGACGACAAGAGCGCAGAAGACGCTAGATGAGATACTCAGAGCCAAGGAAAATCCGCGTGCTCCTGAGAGAAAGGTTACAGAAACCTTGTCGAGTTCGAGAAAGGAAACACGCGATAATAATGCCTCGAGACGGCCGTTAAAGACGAAAGCGGACAGAGTACGAGTATTTCGTTCTAATCTTAAGTATAGCCCACTGTCTAAAAACTCTTGATTGGTTTATTATTCATCTGTCATTTATATTAGGATCAAGGTGCGTACTCCTTTCAGGTTTTGACAATGTTTTTATTTAGTCTAGGTATCGCCATCGTCCTCGTCCTCCTTTTGCTACATCGTGATCGATGAGCGCTACTCAATCTCCGCTGATGGCAGTAAGTCGTATCTTCCTTTTTATTTGACGATCAATAACTAACTTCTTCTAGCTTCTTCGTGTCGCACATCAAAGCAAGCATTCCTTTTACACATTAACACTTTTTTTAGCCATCCGCCGTCCATCATCCTCGAATTTGCTACATCATGATTGATGAACGCAACTCAGCCTCCGCTGATGACGGTATGCCATATCGTCGTTTTTATCTGCTGAATTATAACTAATGATTTTATATAGCTTTCTAGTGTCGGTGCACTCGCACATCAAGGCAAGTATTTCTTTCTAGATATTAACAATTAACCTAGGTAGCCTCCTTTGTTTTTCCTTTTTGCTGCATCGTGATTGATGAACGCAACTCAGCCTCTGCTGATGGCAGTAAGTTGTCCTTCTCTCTTTATTAGTGAATTTTAGCTTAAAAATTTCATATAGCTTCCTAGTGTCGGTGCATTCGCCCACCAAGGCCAGTAGTCCTTTTGCTCATTGACAATTCACCTAGATGCCCTTCTTCCTCCTCTCTCCTCATTCTACTATTTTTCTATCAAAGCGCGCTTCTCAGCCTCTGCTGATGGCAGTAAGTTACATTTTCATTTTCATTCAACGAATCATAGCTAACGAATTCAAGCAGCTTACTACAGTAGTGCCGGTGCACTTCGCACATTCAGGTATGTCATCCCATGTTTTGTCAATGCTAACCTCACATAGATATTCTCCTCCTCTTTTTCGTCGTCGTTTGTAGCCGGTTCAGACTCGGTTAACCTTCGGTCCGCTTTTAAATACCCTAGCCCGTGGGATGCCAGAGTACCATGATACTGCTGAAGAAGTTTAGCTTGGCAAGCGGAATATCTTTCCGTGTTGATGTAAGTATTAATGTCTTATATTGTTTGAATGAGAGTTTACCAACTACGTTTTTCAGAAAGAGATCATGTTGTTGTTTGATGGTTGAAACTATTTTGTTTGCAACAGTTTGATGGCTCTACTTGGGGAGGAATTAGGAACTTTGGATCGTTACGTTTAATATCACTATCACATCGTCAAGATTTATGATCATTCAAGCTTTAATTCACTACAAATGTAATTCAATACAATAGCAGCCTGCAACGTCAGCATGAGCGCTTCAATAACGAATATACGCGGAATATCTCCAACTTATGTACCACTCTACATTCAGTAACCGCAAGATAGCAATTACACTGTCAAGAATACCAGGCACCTTTTGCAATATCTGGAGTACTTCAAGTTTTGTCCTAATAAATTTTATTGTTGTATTATCATATTTTTCTTGCAGTAACTTCTAATCGTAGTGTACTGTAGTAGTAGCTTATGATGCACGGGTAGGTAATCTATCTGCCATCGACTAATGATCTACATGAATAAGTTTAGACACCGTGAGATATTTTGGATAGCACGCTAATAATACAAAGCTCTGGTTTACACGATAAAGTAATGAATGAATAAGATCTCCGGCGGAAATAGTCCGCAATAATGATACACGAATGTGTAGGTGCCGAAGACAGAGCTCACAACTAAACTAATGACTGCAACGACTTAAACCCGATTATGGTTAAGATTCCAGGCAAAATAATATAATAGAACGGCAGAAGGTTGACCAATGAAAAAACTGAACCAAAAAATACAATTACCAAGCATACCTGCCCATTCAGTATGTATTCTTTCGAGTGGAGCAGTGACTTTGACAAGTGGGATTTGGAGAAGCATTAATGTGAATGCAACACCAATAATGTTATGAGTTGGAACACCGACAACGATTTCATGAAGAACAGCACTGACAAAAAAGACCATTACACTTGCAGTTGATGATCGCCATCCTCGGCGTACAAGTGGCACGTAAATATGCCGCCGGAAGTAATTTGTGACTGGCTTATTCCATAGATGCCAATACTGACCGACTGATCTAGAATTCCACCAGTCATCGTAAAATTCACGATCGCCAAATCGCATGACTTCAGCCAGTGCATTGAGACCGGACTGAAATATGCAGAAGAATCCAATTAACCAAATTGCCATACTGACAGTCGCGAGTTTAAACAGTCGCTCCATGATTCCAAAAAAATGTAAATTACTCATGAGAGCAATACTATTCTCAAGCGTCGGAACTGCATATTGTGCTGATAGAAACCAAATCAAAAACGAGCACGCTAGCATCTCTGTGACTCGTTTAATAAAAAATATCGGTCGGAAAGTCGATCTTGGATATACGGGTTGATAAACAAGAGTTGGTGCCCACCAGAAGTATGTTAAATTCTTCAGCGTTAGGTTTTGAGGGTACGGAGCCGTATGGTAGAGGTCTGGTGTGGTTACTGAAAGTAATACCGACTCGCGAAGATCACGATTTGTCAAGGCATATGAGGCGACCTTGAGACCAACGATGACTGTAGTTATTACCATTAGCAACTGAATTTTCAGTTACACTCAAAGGTACTTACCTGCGTGTAATTCACAAATTGTTCCAAGCACAGGATCTTCCATTTGCGTATATACAGCGACGGTAGTGAACCACAGGCAAACCATGACATTAACCGAGTGTAAAAACACAATCAACCTCCACAAGTGCTTTGGTTTCGGGCGTAATGCCACAATACTTGCAGATAGCTTATTTTTCCGACTAAATGACTTATTCTTCATTGAAGCACCGTCTTTTGATAGCTTCTCGGACCGCTCTTTAAGCTTTGTTGCATAATTAACAGTAGGAATTGCTACCAATCGTTCAATTACAATTGCAACAAATAAATGCAGTGGGATTGACCCTGTTAACCGTACAAACCACACGAGATCACTCCTAGTAGCTCCACCTCCGGAGAACCGAAGTAGCACGCCATACTTTGCGTAGTTCTCGAGTACAAGACGAAGGTTACTGCAAACAAGTACAATCATTGCTAGGTTGCGGAATCCGACGAAACTCGGTGTTGCCGAGCTTGACTCTCGTGACAATATACTTCCCCGACTAACTGAGTGAATTGGATATATATGACTCAGTTTTACAAGAGTCGTAGCTGTCGAAGTAGGCTCTTTCCCATTTTCTGTTTGTTGGCTTGTAATCGGCGTACTATCTGCGGAGGAACTTGTTGATCTAGACTTGGATACCGAACGACCGCGCTCTTTTGACGGTAAACGCCTTCGAGTTGTAGGAAAACCCCCCACCTCGACTTGAGACTCCACGACTCCGCTTTTGAATGACTCTGATATCGTCGTCATCATCAATTTACTGTCACTGCAACAAGGCTTGAAATGTCGCCTCAATGGTTAAAGACTCTGCTGTATGAATATATTTTCAAAACTGACTGAAGATGCGATCTGCCAGTCACCGGCGCCAAGGCCTACCACAATTTTGACAAAAAAATATTAATGAATACAAAGAACCAGAAATGCGTTTAATTTGATGATTGGTCTCACGCATCCGAGGAAGTTGGAGAGTTTCGGCAAGACGGGCCAATGAATGGTAGGTAGCCTGGACCTGAGCTGATCTTCAGCCGATGGGAGCATGGGGCCAGAGCTCCCAACACTGGCTCGAGGCGCGTAGCAGTCGCGGAGATGCAATTCTGGTCGCGTCGCCACGGAGGACCGATCCTACCGGGCTTCGGGTGCTTCTACACAGTCCAGAGTATATCGTAGAAATACAATATGGCTAATTAAATATATTGGAATTTGAAAGGAACCGCAAACGCCTTCTAACTGTACATATTATTTACAAAAATATATAAACATTTTAATACCGATAATAGCCTTGGCCTTGTCCCATGTACGCGCCATTTCCATGTTGACCATAGGCTCCAGCACCACCTTGAGCATATTGCGCAGCTGCCATTTGCTGAGCATACGCAGCTTGTTCTTGAGGCGTATAACCTGGAGGTGCAGACATACCGGATTGTTGTTGGCCCTGGTGCTGAGAGTGCTGAGGTGGTTGCTGTGAGGATTGGGAATGGTTTTGAGCTTGCTGTTGCTGCGCTTGAGGATGCTGTGGAGCTTGTGGATACTGAGATTGAGAATGCTGTTGCTGTTGTGCCTGCTGCTGTTGTGCTTGCGGATACTGAGATTGAGAGTGTTGCTGTTGTACTTGTCCATACTGCTGCTGCGACTGAGGATACTGCTGTTGTTGGAGCTGCATCTGCTGCTGCTGTTGCATGGAGCCGAAGTAGTCGTTTGGCGGTTGCGGCATGAAAGCACCTTGCATTTGCATCTGCTGCAGCTGTTGCATCTGCTGCATCATATGCGCCATAAGCTTTGTAGAGTCGTATTCATCTCGCAGCTTGTCCTGGCGTAAGCAGTATGCTGTCCACGAGTACTCGTCGAAACCAAAGTTGAAGTAGTCAGTCAGATCCGCACCTGGCTTGCGCCAGGGCTTGGCCTCTAACATGTCCAGATCAACCTGAGTAAGCGGCTTTCCTTCAATATCTGGCACGTTGTCAATCTCAATACCGATAGTATTGCCGGCGGGCCGTGCTTCATCACCGTCAGCTAAAAAAAATAGTGTTAGTTGATAGATACGGTGTAATGCACTTTGTAATTGTTCAGCATACCTGCCGCAGAGGCATCAGCGGACGACTTGAATGCTGCTTTCTTAGCCGGCTCAATTTCAGCTCCGCCTTTTGATTCGATCACGAACTCGATGTCCTAGATCAGAAAGTTCTGTTAGCCGTACTCTTTGCGAATAGAGAGCGTCAGTACTCACCGAGTCATCGTCATCGTCGTCGTCCTCCTCTTCGTCTTCACCCACTTCAGCGCTTTCAGCTTCGCCACCATTTGACTGCAGCTCTTTAGTCGACTGAGCAGATGCGCCGTACTGTTCGTCTGGATCGTACGAGTCGTCCTCGCCATCGCCTGCCGGGCTCGAGGACGTAGAAGCGCCCTGTACCTGCGCCTCTGCGCCGTTCTCAGGGACTTTTGCGGCCTTGCTGGACGGCCCGGCGGAGGTGCCGTAGAGAAACTCGTCGTCGTCCTCGTCGTACATTGGTGCGGGTTGAGGTGGTCGTCGATGGTGGGAGTACACCGGTGTTCTGCGGTGCCTAGGGAGACGCACGAGTAACAGGTGAGCACCGAACGCAATCGTTTGCGCGGCCGGCGAGTCCGGGTAAGGGCGCGGAGGCAGACAGAAGAAGCGCCCCAGTCGTCGCTCACTCACAGTACTCAGTAGATGTTGTTGTCGTGCCGCCTCCACACACCGCTCACCACTCCTCCGCCTTCACCAGGTCTCTAGCAGCTTCATCGCCTCTGCTGCTCCCGTGCGCTTTGTCGGGCCTCCTCACACGGCTTTTTTGCCCGCCGCCCGCGCCCTCTTTCCAGCACTTAGTGTCCGCGCATCTCTCTACGCAGTTCCGCCATGGCGTTCTGGCGAGTAAGCTCGAACTTCGCGTCGCTCAACGCCGTCAGCGGCATCAACTCGCTGCTCGAAGAGCCTAACTGCAGTCTTGCAGACGTGCTTGAGCACGAGGACTTGGTCCAGGAATTGCGCGAGCACAATGGCCGTCTCGTTGAGTACCTACGCCAGCCTCGGAATCTGCAACAGCTGCTTCGATACATATCCCACTGGGCGCCTCCACCACCGCCACCGTCACCTCCTCGCGCGACTGACGAGCAATTGCCCGGTAGGACGTCTACTGAGTCAGGCAACGCAGGACCGTCGCAGTCACAGTCAACGTCTGACCCCGGTGCCGCTGATGCCGTCGCTTCGTCGCCGCCCGGCTCACCGGAGTCGACCTCGTCCGCGTCTTCGTCATCCTCGTCTTCGTCGTCTTCGGCAGGATCTGCAGAACGTGTTACTGAATCTTCAGCGATGCGCGAAGATGGTTCTACGGCAGCCGATGATGACAACGACAATGAGAATCGCATGGTAATTGACAGCCCGTCAAGTTCGCCTCCAACAAATTTCACAAATCCTGCAACTGCTGGCTCTGCATCCACTGGACCAACCGACGACAAAGAGGCTGTCGATCAAGATACTGAGCCATTAAGAACATCTGCCCGAGACGAGGTTGACGTCGACGAGGAAGTAGAGGAGGATGACGATTTGTACATGGATGGTGGTAATGCAGATCTCGGTCTAACTCGCGTGACCGCATCACCAGAGCCAGAAGACGCCTCAGGGATCATGGACGACGAGAAAGCTTGGTTGTATGTTTACTTGATTGTCTTTTTGATCCATTTTATACGTCGAGAGCTAACTCATACTCAATTGATAGGTTCGCGCGTCTTTCCACAGAGGTCTTCTCATCCGAAATTTGGTCGATATACGAGGCCGCTATGAGCGAAATTGAGCTACTCGAAGAGTTCTGGACATTCCTCGACACTCCGGCTCCACTCGACCCAGTCTATGCCGGTTACTTCACAAAGACGAACGAGCAATTCTTAGAGCGCAAGACCGAGCAGATGGCTGATTTTTTGAAGTCTCAGCAAGATCTGGTTAAGCGGTTCATGAGACACATTGATACACCGTCAATCATGGATCTCCTTCTGAAGATTTTATGTACAGACAAACCAGATGCGCCAACTGGAATCATTGAATTTTTGCAACGCCAAGGCTTGATCCCGTCACTGATCGGCTTCCTTGACAGCAAAACTTCATCCAACACTCAGTCCGCCGCCGGTGATTTTCTCAAAGCTCTCATCACCATCTCTGCAAATGCCACAAATGACTTCACTTCAATTGGGCCAAATGAATTGACCCGCGAACTTGTTAGTCCCGTCATAATAACGCAGCTTGCCGATCAGATGATTGCTAGCGGAGGCACAGCACTTGCTACTGCAGTCGGTGTCATCATTGAGCTCATTCGCAAGAATAACTCAGATTACGACGCAGTGCCAATGATGGCCATGTCTCTTGATACTCATCCACCTAACTCGCGTGATCCTGTTTATCTTGGTCATCTTCTCAAAATTCTTGCACAGAACATCCCACGGTTTCAACAATTGCTCACACGAACTCACAGTACGCGCTTAGGTACGTCATTCGGCATAATTGAACCATTAGGGTTTGAGAGATTCAAGATCTGTGAACTTGTTGCAGAGCTACTTCATTGCAGCAATATGGGTCTTCTCAATGATCCTCGAGGTGAAAGTGTTGCTATTGAACGCGATAATGTTCGGCAACAAACCCGACAGTTGGCTCATGATGCAGAAAAGTCAGACTATTCACAATCTCCTGCTGCTACTGGTGCAGGCGGCGATACTGACTTATCGACGATCAATGCTGGTGACGCTTCAGAAAGCGGAATTGTGAGCGACCTGGGTGTGTCTGTGAATGAGTTAACTGTCGATGATCAAAGTGGCGACCCACAATCTGGTTCTGGTACTTCGACTGCCTCACCGGCATCGCCTGAGATGCGCAGCTGGTGGAGTCTCGGTAAAAAGAAAGGAGGACTTGCAACTAGCCCAACAAAAGATGTTATTATGCGATCAATAACTCCAACTATTGAGGAAGAGGCTAATGAAACTGACGATCTTGAAGCCGAGGGTGAGAAAATTGATCGCGATATGCCACAAGAAGATATCGATATTCTTGATGAGGACGATGAAGAAGCAGTTGTCTTACCTTCGCCTGGTATGTCTTCCAACGTCGAAGATGCAAATGCGGATGCTCCAATCAAGACTTCAACTCCACCGCCTGCTGATACTCCAGAAACATCTGGTCCTTCAGACTTAGAGGTTGCTCCTGCTGATGAGACAACAGACATGAATGTTGGAGGCGTTCCTGAAGATGACGAGGAACTCCTTGTGGTTGGTGACCTGCTCAAATACAATCTCATCAAGTATCGGGTAGTTTCAACAATTGTTGAATTATTCTTCCGTTTCCCATGGAACAACTTCCTGCATAATGTTGTCTTTGATATTATTCAGCAAATCTTCAACGGTCCCATTGATCATGGATACAATCGATTTTTGGCTATCGAGTTGTTCAAGACTGACAAGATTACTGACCAAATCGTCAAAGGCACTCAAGTTTCCACTGAGCACGAATCTGCAACTCGAATTCGTCTCGGTTACATGGGTCATTTGACTTTGATTTCCGAAGAGATTGTCAAATTTTTACAGCGTTACCCACCTGAGACTTTGTCACCGGACATGGTCGATGATACCATCGGAAGTGACACTTGGAATCATTATGTAAATGAGACTCTGATGCAGATTCGTATGCGCGATAATTCGATCCTGGGTGGTCAACGACCAAATTCAGAAATGTCACAAGATACAGCTGATGCTAATGGAATGGTTGGCATGGGTGTTGGCGTGAACTCCGGAGATGGAATTGGTGGCGCAGATGATGATGACGACGATGCAGGCGAGATCACAGTTTATGGAAACGAGAATCAGCTTGGTATGGGTGATGAAGATGCAGATGGACAGTTGGGTCTTGGACAAAACAATGATCAGGTACGGTTCTACTGAAATATCTTAACTCTAACTTCATGAATGCGATGCTAACGTCTAATTGTAGTGGTCACGCTACATGTCGCAACAAATTGCACCAGATAGATTTGGCTCTTCTGACGAAGATGATGAAGACGAAGAAGTCGATGAGCAAGATGAAGACGGCCGTGGTGGTATCTCAAGTAATCATCGATCAGATGGACCAGTGGATGATGATGACGATGATGATGAGTACATTGATGACAATGCAATGGGTGGTGATTTAAGGCGAACCACGTCTCATGAGTTGTAAGATGTAAGAATACACGAGACCGCACCGATTTGTTTTACGCATCTTCATTTTATTCATTTTTGTAATATCTAATAGTATATACAGTATCCTTGATAGGATTTACGCATGTCAAACTGATACAGTATAATATCGTAAGCTAAATACGTAGGAAGATGGCCGATACGCGCGGGTTGATCGCCGCATCGGGAGATCTACAAACAGTGTTTCAGCTCACGCCGTTCACACTGCGGCTTTTTAGAAACAGGCCTTGCGGTCGCACAAAGTGACGTCGTCCTGAGACGGGGATCCTGATATCCTAATCCTGCAGCTCAGCTTCACATTTTAACGACAAACAGTTTGTTTCTTACACGCTACGCCGTGATTGGAATGCTATCGCAAGATCTGGATTTCAAGAGAGGAATACAACCACTATTTAGAGAGCTCATTTCCTGGTTATCCGTCTATCACCACCGCTCGAACTTCACAGTGATTGCAGACTGATCTGCAGTCCGCGCAATGGCAGACCCGACAGGCAACTTGCATGTAACCTATACTTCGATTCCGGTGACCGATTCAACAACAGTTCTAGCGACTGATATTTACACTTATATACCACGAGCAGCTTCATCAGCGAGATCATCCGCATCACCTGCGCCTGTCGACAGTGATGATCTTCCAGCTGCTAAAGCAAGTGTGATTGGTTCAAAAGATCGAGTTAAACCAACTGTATCATACGGAGAGTCATTAGTACTCGCGCCACCGACATATCAATCACTTACAGCAGAAGCAAGACGAAGTCGTGGTCAGAATGAACGTAAACCAACAATTGGTGTCGTGTTTGCTCATCCATATCCTCCGTTAGGTGGTACAAAAGCTGATCCTGTAGTACGCTTCTTTGCGGAAGCACTCGTACGACATTTTAAAGGCGCCTGTATTGCGTATGCATTCAATTTTAGAGGAGTCACAAGACGAACATCATGGCGAGCACGCGAAGAACAAGAGGATATGAAGGTCATCATTGAAACATTACTCACCAAAGCTCCGTATGGAAAGCACATTCGAACGGTGGTAGTTGCTGGGTATAGTTACGGTGCACTCATTGCAGCTAGAGTTGCTGCTGATATTATCAATATTCGTAAAGCAGGAAATCCTTCACGACGGTTCGCAATTGGGCAAACACTTCGACAACTTGTTAGAGTAGCATCACCAACTTCGCATCATGAGAATGAAAATCGAAATAATTCAACAAGTCTTACTAGTGACGATTCAGGTGATGAAGATGATGACGATGACGACGATGATGATGGTGACGGTGATAACGACAGTAGTTTGACTACTCATAATGAAAGTAATAAAGAACCCAAACCAGATCCGCCACCTGCAATGTGTTCAGTCTCTATATGTGCACTGTTAATTTCGCCGCCGTTATGGCCCACAAGTACACTTCTTACCTTACGTTTACGACCGAAGAGTAGTGAGCCTCCCATTGCTGATATATTTGGTGCTTCGGATTATGAATTAGACGGAGACATAGAAGAGACGCATGCGGAAAATATAAATGGAACAGGATTAACACCTGTACAACGTCCGATTACATTGTCAGACAAATCAACTGGAACATCAGCTAAACCAAAAAGAACACCTGATCCTGCTGTTGATGGTAATGTATTCGTTGCATATGGAACAAAAGATTCGTTTACAAGAGAGTATAGATATCGTCGTTGGATTGAATCACAGCGAGAATTAGCTGCAGATTGTGCAGCTGATAAATTACATGTATTAGAAGTCCAAGATGGAACACATTTCTGGACCGGACAGACAGCAGTACAGATATGGAATAGTGGACCAATGCAACAATTACTGCGTGTATTAGAGTATGGCCGACGAAGAAGTCGGAGAAGTAATCATGGGTCCAGCAATGGCGTGTCATTCACTTTGAATTAGCTTTTACATATTTTAAATAGACTACAAATAAGCGCAATATTATTGCTAGAATTATACAATAAATTTCCTAACTCCGTAAATTTACCACCTAATGACTGTCCGTACACACCACCAAATTCCTCTTCCAATCCCACGTACAACTCGTAGAACCGATACAAATCCCCATACGGCCCATAATAACATTGTAAACAATTTTTCTAGTGCAGTATATCCAACATTAATCAATTCGGTCTTCATAAATGCCCTACGACGATGTACTGCGCCTTTCTTTTCAACGATCTCAAGTTCTTCTCCAATTCTTCTGGCTTGTAATCCCATTCTTGTATGAATATCTGCAGATAACCGATCAGCTGACGAAATTGCAAAATCAAATCGAGTTCGAAGTTCATTAGAAAATGTAGATGATAACGACTCAGTCCTTTCAGCAAAGACATTATGATTCTGTGTATTCGCTGCCAATGTTCTATTCGAGAAATTCTCGCTAACCGAAGCCAAACTTTGATGCAAGCTAGCAATTGTTTCGATTCTTGAGTTCGATTCAGTCTTTCTTGGGGTGATATCACTTTCAGCTTTTAAAGCTAATTTATCGTGCGCATATTTCTGACATAAAATTTGAGCCATAGTTTTTTGTCCTGCAAATGTTGCTTGGAGCCATTGAAGTTCTTTAACTAATTGACGCATTCTGACGTCGTGAGATATACCTTCAATAGGTGCAGTACCCGCTTCACTAAGTGCTGCAGGAGTTCTACCACTTCCACTGTGTTCATCCGCACCCGTTTCCTCTGATGGAGTTGACGAAAGTTCAGATCGCGCTCCAGTCACATTCGGAGGAATAAGAATTCCATTATTACCAATTGGAGCTATCGCCACTTCACCGTCTGGTGAAACAACAGTTACTCCTGGAAGTACTGCTGTAGTACTGTTCGATCCATTCAACACACCATCTCCACCAACAGATCCCAGAGGATCCTTCAAAGGCGAGAAAATGACGCCAGATGTGATTGATTGTTTTGGAACGCCCGAATCTTCAGCTCCATAATTTGTTAGCGCAGACATCGATCGATTGAACTGTGGTTGGCCATTTGACTCAACCTCTAGCATATCAATTTCTGAATCCGCTGCACTTTTACTCTTTCTATCAGAGAGATGTTTCCGAGTACGACTATGAGCTCTAGGAAAGACCACTGCTGGATATAAATGTTGATGTCTGTGATGATATCTCTTATTTTTATGAGATTTATCGCTTTGGCGAGCAGGCGATTTCGAATAATTCTTGTATCGCTTCTTATATCCACGTACATACCTGCGCATACCTGATACAGGTGATCTTGACCTACTAGCATGTGATCGACCGTCATCACTTCTATCAGGAAGTTTAAGACTTGGTAATGAAATACCAGTTAATGCAGACTCCATACTAAGCTGTAATCTTGCTCTACTGCCTGTTTTTGTTTCTGCTTGTATTGACGGTAAAAGCTGTCTACTTCGATCGTAGCTGTTAGATTCATCTTCACCATATTCACCATGTTCAACATCAGATTCAGATGAACCGCTCGAGCTTCCATCAGAATAATCGCAAGTTGAGCAAGTGCTACCCGAGAATGCGCTTCCACATGATGCAGAACGAGGTCGCACGGACACAGAACGCTCATCGCTGATAATTGACATACTGTCAGATTCATCATCGCTCTGTTGATTTTTGTCAACAATGCTGACACCTCCAGTTGTATCAGACTTATGGCTTCTCCTTTTCTCACGCACATCTTCTTTTCCATTTGCGCTTAAAAGCTCATCGTCAAACTCTTCGTCTTGATCGTCTTCATTTCTCTGATCCCGTCGTTTACGCTTATCTCTATGGAAATCAATCATTCCCCGTAGTTTTCGAGATCTCCGTGATTTTCCAGCGCCTTTGAAGTCAATAGATTCCACATCAAGCCGCTGCTGGTCGATTTCAGAATCAATTGCTCCATCGTCGAAGTCTATATCAAATTGTTGTTTGGAACCGTCATCTTCGCGGAATCGACCGTTTCCTCGATCAGTGGTTGTCGTGATTGAATACTCGAATGCATGATTTGAAATTTTATCAGGCATTCCGATCTCACTCGGCTCAATTGGCAGCGCATCTGATTGTGACGGCTCTTCTTCATGAACTGTTTCATGCGTAAATTTGTCACTGTTTTGACCCCCAATCTTATACAACCTTCGACCAAATCGATCAACCATACTATAACGACCCATTTCTCGCCATTCAAAATCTGCAAATAATTCATTAACATCAACCTCCCATACCGTTGGCGGTCTATTTTTCGAATGAGCAGCAGCAGTCGCAGCGGTCATGATTGAAGGCTCTGGAATTTTAATTGGATCTTGAAGTTGAGCTCGAGTATTCCGATTGCGTATTGTCTGTAATGGATTGTACACTCCATCCACACTTGGGCGAAAATCTGCCGGATCTGCAAAGTCCGGTAGTGCTTGTGATTGCAGAATGTATGCTCTGCGAATTTGAAACCAGGTTTTTGTCTTTGCTAATCGTCGTTCTGTTGCAATTGACGGAATATACTCTAAATTTTGAAGAAAGTCAGAAATTGAAGACATCAAAAATCCTCTAAAAACATACTCCTCTCTTTTTCAGCAGATAATGCTTTGCCACGCACTGGCAAGCCAGTTCCCCTTGAGTCACGCAAATTAACTAAAAGTTTGGTAACTTCAGCGATTCTATCTTCAGACTGATCGTCTATAGATCCGCTAAATGATTCAATATATTCTTGTTCTTCAGGAACAGATGGCATATCATTTTGTCCATAAGTTCCTTCAGAGTCAGCCAATGATTGCGGCGGAGGTGAAGAAGAGTTCAGTTCAACGTTATCCGCATGCTTAACTCGTAGAAAGCTTGGATCGAGCGTATCGATAGCGTCATAGTCTTGTTCGACTGATGATTGGGGCTGAGTAACTGATCTACCAGATCCAGATGCCTGGCGTGATGAGTGAGATGCAAGCGGAGACAAAAAAGACGATGATGACGATGCTGCTTCGGATACTGAAATATTTGTTTGCGAGTGTGATTGCCGATTAATTGAAGAACCAGATATCCGGACTGCTGTATGGTCATCATCTTGCAATTGCTGAGGTGATGTCGCGGAAAGTCCTGAAGATCGCCGTCGTCGTGAGCGTGATTCTGCAGTATTATATGGACTTAAAGGCTCATCAGCATGTTCATTTTCAGTAGTACCGTGCAGGTATCTTCCACCGCTTTTTCCGACACTATCACCACCGGTTTGCGAGCCAAGCGGCGATCTCGACGACAGACGAGGCACGCCGCTGAGGAAAGACATCGCGGTTTACGCAATACTTTACTCGTCAAGAGCAGTAATTGCACACCATGTTAAAACCACCCAAGCTGCATACACAATTACCCCAGCTTCCTCAAAATATTTTGATTTGGTTCGTGTCAAGTTGTGAAGGAATAACCGCGTTGTTGAAGGACTTATGTTCTGGCACGCAATTGCTCGGATACGCTTGATTGCCACGCTTCAACCCGCAATGAGACTTCCAATCAGAAATTATGATATACCGTAGCGTCGATAAAAGATACTTCGTGTATTGCCCTAGTTGTGGTTGTAGCTGAACAGTAGGTAACACGACTCCGGAGTTTGGAGCTTGTCAGCGTGGAGCGAGGCTGCGCAGTCTATACACGTCGCGTGTAGTTATAGTGGAATGACTAACACGGATATAACGCTTTAATTGATCAGGCAAAAATCTTGAGCGGATGCCCCACAATAAGAGCCCAGATGCAATATATTCCCCAACTTAAGCTCTGCTCTGCAGTCTAACTCGATATATTATAGGCGCCGACAGATCCGAAAGATCTGAGACTCTGCGCAATATACTTTAAGTTACAAATTAATTTACAGCTCTACGGACACAAATGTTGATCTAGTCCGCCAGGTCAATGTCATATCGTCAAGTGTAATATACTGATATTCATTAAAACATCTTCCAATCTCATAAACGCACAGCCTGTACACCTTTTCCCGACGCCGCAGCGACCCAGTCGCCTGCACCATGCCATGAAAGATTATTCACTTCTCCTTGCTCGGGGTACGAAAGAGCAAGATCTGATCTGCTGGTAGATATATCCCAAACCAATACCTGACAGTCATCTGCAGCTGTGGCAAGCACACTCCGGCGATGAGGTGCCCACTCAACTGCATTCAGATTTGCACTGTGTGCTTCGAGTTCGAGGACTGGCGTCCCTGGCGATCTTATATCCAGAACGTGGACAATATTCGAGTCCAATGAAAACGTTGCAAGAATGTTTGGGTCCCGACTGTTCGCACTGATCCGCAGTAATGGCGGTGGGTTTGGGGGCTCATAAATGATTGTGGAGTGTTCTAAACTTCGGAGATCAAACACGCGTACTGATCCGTCTGCGCCAACCGAGGCGAAGACGTCGACATTTCCTGCTGTGAATCGCACATCAAATACTTCCTTGTCGTGTGCGATTAGTTGTGTTTTGGCGACGCCAGTGTTAAGATCCCATATGGTGCATGTTGTATCTATAGATGATGTAATAATGAGTGACGTATCTGTTGAGTTCCAGTCAAGGCTGGTCAGTGGTGCTGTGGATTCAGATTTTGTTTTCTGGAGGATGGCAAAGAAGAGCACGTGTTAGTCAGAGTCAGAGGACCAGATCTCGATAAGCAAATCAGACTTACGTTAGCCAATAGAGCGCTTTGTCGTAATGACATTCTTTCGGGATCGTATTCCCATATTCTTAGAAAGTCACTTGCCGAAGCTAGGCGTTCGACCGATCCAGGTATACTCGACGGTCGAACATGCGGATCCCATAGGACGCGTGATACCGGATAAGCGACGCCAGCTTCAGCAGTTCTGGTGAGTTCCAAAGACGACACTTGCTGGCCGCTTTGTGCGAGCTCGGTGACCTGAGACGCCCGTAAAATTTGAATCTAAAGAGAAAAAATAAAAGCGGTTAGCCTGAAACTTCTCTGCTCACTATGCTCAAATATGATCGATGATCCGTACCTTGTTATGAGCATCTTCTGTGCAGGTTCCCACGGCCAGCCTTCCCGGTTCGTGTGAAAATCCTCCCTTGGTCCAGTCGAGAGCATAAAGCGGCCAGTAAGTCTCGTAGTAGGCATTCCTCCGTAATGGCCCAGAGGGGTGAAAGGCACTCATTAGACCGTTGAGAGGGGCACCTATGCCTCCTGGACCGGCTTCACCGCCAAACCCGCTACTTCCCCCGATTGACGGCAGATAGCTGCTGGAAAGCCCGCTCGAAGACGGGAACATGCTTGTATTTTGTGAAGATGGATGTGACAGCGACATTGCAGGTGTCGCGGGTGCTCCCGATGACGCGGATATGCGAAGACTGGGCGTGAGTGATGAGAACGAGCTGCGCGTTGACAGCTGTGGGGGCGGTATGGGGTTCATATCCGCATTGTACATTGTTGGTAGACGTCTATATGGTGTTATGAGCTTGATTCCAGACCAAGGCTGTTTTGTAAGTTGCCTCGCACAGCCGAAACAACACGGATCAGAGCGAGAGGACCATCAGAAGCGAATCGGTAGGTAATCGGCCAGTGCCACTCAAGCACTGTGCACGGCACGCACGAAACAGATCGGTTTGTACGCGTCTGAGAGGTATTCCAGGTCCGTCAGAGTGCGATAGGGTTCCAGCTGCCGACAGAAGCTGCTCGAGAAGCGGGCTGGGGAGATTATGCACAGGACTGCGTGCTTCAGGCGGCGCGTGAAGCAGGGCAGAGCAGAGCAAGCGAGCATTAGTCGAGGGTCTTGTGCGCCTATGTACTTGCTCTCTGCCAGGCCCGGCGCTTTGCTGCTCGCTGCTGCTCTGCTACTCGCTGCTGGCCTGGCTTTGTCTACAAAAGCCTCTGCCAGTGCAGCAGAACCCGAGGCTACTCACAGCGCGGTCTTGTGTCTCCATCTGCGGGCTGTCTGAGACCCGAGGCCCACTTGCCGACGTTGCGGGGCGGGTTTTTGGCTCCCAGCACGGCGCTGTCCGCGACGAACGAGGAAGGTGGTTGGGAGTTCTATTTGAGTGGTTGGTCGCCGTCCGTCTGGACGTCTGCTGCAGAGTTGCTCGCCTGATTCTCACCAGTCACCACCTTCCCCGTCTACGCTCCTGCGCGCCCGAGAAGCCCTGTTTACCGAACGCCGGCGCGCCTGTTCTTGGCCTCTCTTGCGTGCTTGTCTGCTGCTGGCGGCCTGGTTATCGATAGTCTGCTCGAGTCCGGTAGCGTGGTGGCACGTGTGATAACCGCGCTTAGCTCCTCAAATCTTCAGGCCACCACCACAGGAGTCGTCCTCCACGGCCCTCGTGCCTCTGCGCCGGCGAATCAAGTGAAAAGCGCTTTTGGACCTGCAGACGTGTTTGTTTCTGGCCACGCTGAGCGCGTGTGCTCGTGGTTTCTGGAGAGCTACTTGTGTGTCACACCCGGCCGGTCCAGCGTCCAGGATCTCGCACAATGAGCTCATTCACTAGTAGAGCGAGGTTCTCGCTCTTCGGAAACGCTGATGCTGAAAATGATCCGGAAGCAAGCAGTGCAGCTGTGCATGCGGAGTTCGTCGACTCGTTTCATTGGGAAACGTCGCCGTTTGGTGCGAGAGAGAATTGGCCGTCTGCGCTCGACATGCTCTATCAGATGACCATGAATGCGCCATATCCAGCTCTCCTTGTTTACGGTCATGAGCTCATATTAATATAGTAAGTCCTTGAATTTAATCTGTTTTCTGACTCACTGAATTACGCTTCATGTGGTCTCTGTTTGGCATAAATTTAATACTAACTCTCGACTTCAGTAATGCTGACTTTGGTCAAGCAATCGGCATTGATCCCGCCATCTACTACGGTCAGTCGCTGTCAGAAGTTTGGACAGGTTCAGATTTGGTTGTTGAGATGTCAGACGCTATAACAGAGTGTCTGAGGACTCAGGAAAAGGTTGTGCGGACAAATTTACTGTGCTTTTCAATGGGTTTGGATGACAATGATAGCCGCTTCAGACCAAGAGAAACTTACCTGTCATGGAAGTTTTCACCCATGAGAGCCTCGGATGATGGTGTACCAGCCGTTTTCATCACAATACAAGACACAACAGACGCTGTACTGTATGAGCGTCGTCAACTTGTTCTCAAAGAGCTTTACGACGCGACAGGCTCAGCGGAGATTTTACCCGTTTTCTACACCCAATCGGTTTCTGTTTTACGGTCCCAGTGTGCAGAAGATCTTGCATTATTCGGTCTCTACACTCATGATTCTGAGACTACAAAATTAATGCGATATAGATTTGGATTTGGACTTCGTGGAAATCCAGACATAATTTCATTCGATCCTCGAGCGCCGTTATTTGAACAGACAATTCTCGATTCAAGTCTTTCAGCGACCTACATTAAAGCTCCAAGCGACGATTTCCGGCAGTATATTGAATATGATCCGGCTCGTGGATGGAGTGATGAGGTTTCAGAATTAGTATTTCTGCCAGTCATGCGTGACAATAATTCTGTCGTTGGTGTTGCAGTCATTGGGTTGAACCCTCGAAGGCCGTTTGATGAACCGTATGAACTTTTCTTGGAGCTTCTTGGACGTCAATTGGCAACTGGTATTGACAACTTACGGCATCTTGAAGAAACTTCAGATAAATTGAACTGGGAAGTAGCAGTGGGTATCAAGGAGCGAGAGGAACTTGAGGGACTTTTGCAAGAGAAGACAAAACAATTACAATTAAGTGAAGTTAGATTCAGTCGAATGGCTCAAATTCTTCCGGCTGGTATGTTCCTCGCATCGGCTGAAGGTGACATAATATATGCGAACGACGCTTGGTATAAACTGTCCTCTTATCCCCGTGATGGAAATCCCTCCTTCTGGATTAAATCTGTTCATCCTGGTGATCGAACTTTTGTCAGGGACAGTTGGAGAAGGGTTATGCAAGGTAAATCTGAACGGATAGAGTTTAGATGGGCGCTACTTCCGGGTGAAAAGTCGAATATTGAAAGATGGTGTGCTAGTGCTGTTTCCGCTGAGTTTGATGCCGAAACTGGAAAGATTACACATTTGACCGGCGTTTGGACGGATATCACAGAGCGTAAGCGGGCTGAAGCGTTACAAAGGCAGCGAGCAGATGATGCGGTCGAACGGAGGCGGCAACAAGAATACTTTATTGACGCAGTATCTCATGAGATGCGAAATCCCTTGAGCGCAATTATGCAGAGTATAGAAGTCGTGAGCGAAAATACAGAAAGTCTCAGAGAGTCTTTAACAACCGACGAGTTCAAAGCTCTTTCAAGAGACGAGAAGCGGATGTTTATCATGTCGGAATTAGAGAGTACGGCTGAGTCAATTGAAACCATGCGTCTTTGCACTTCACATATGAATAGAATTATGACTGATACAATTAATCTTGGAAAAGTTGAATCCGGGCTGTTTCCTGTTAATCCTGTTTCATGCCAACCAATTGCAGTTGCAAAAGAAGTTATTCGTATGTATGAGTTCGAGATGAATAATCTCGCAATTAAAGCTACAATTGAGGTTGGTGATAGTTATCGGAATCTGAACATTGACTATGTACGAATGGATCCTACTCGTGTAACTCAAGTACTCATCAATTTGATATCTAATGCAAAGAAGATTTTGGCTTCAAATGATGTTGACAGAAGGTCAATCACGATTAAAATTGATGCATCTCTTACAAAACCACTTCTGCATCAGGCACAACCTTCGTCATCTTTATTCAAACAATCCCGAGCAAGTGTATCCAATTTTGGTACAATGCCGTTATCAGTTTCACCCTCTAAGGGTCCAACAAGATCATCCGGTGGTCAAGGAACTTTAGGCAATTCATATATGGTATCATCAATGTCAACATCTGCTTTGGCTAGTATGTCGGCCGCGTCATTTGCGAGCGCTGCGAATGCATCCACAGTAGCAGAAGCTGCTGCCGCTGCAAGTACATCTCCTGCAGATGTCAGTATGCACCCATTATCTACGCGAATATCGAATGACAAGCCGGTAGGTCGTGCGATGTCATATGCTGCTTTAGCTGCGTCATTATCAAATTCTGGTAGCACTTCGGCAAGTTTCTCGGATAATTTGGCACCAGCAGAGGATTCAGATGTGGTATATCTACTGTTTAGAGTGATAGATACAGGTTGCGGAATGGAGCCTGAAAAACTTGCGACAGCATTTCAACGGTTCACTTCGCATTTCACACCTCGAACATATGTTAACTATGGCGAGACAGGTCTTGGATTATACATTTGTCGAAAACTTGTTGAGATTCAAGGAGGCGCGATTACAGCTGATAGTCGAGTTAACGAAGGCGCTGAATTTGTGTTTTATATTAAAGCGCGATTGGTTCCACCTGAAGAAATGACGAATACTGACCCGGTTTCTCCTTCTTCAATACCTGACAAGTCACAGCTTATGCTTCCGACAAGATCAGATCCACCTAAACTTAAGTCAACTAAATCAAGTGTATTAATTCCATCAAAGTCAATTAGCGGTTCTTCGGCGTCACCTACAATTGTCTCACCTGTTGATTCTAAATCTATGAGTCCGCAATTACCTCATCATTCAGGATTCTTGGATGATGGACCACTTGAAATGATTGCTGAGTCTACTGCAGTTTCACCCGTGGAAACCGCAACATTGAATAAGCCAACAGAAGAATCAGCTCAACCGCATCTTCAACCAATTCCAGAACCTGTGACCTTGCCTGTGTCAGAATTCAGACCAACTCCTCCTTCTCTGCGGAGAACGATGAGTAATAAGCATGCTGGCTGTACTATTTTAGTAGTTGAGGTATGTCTACTCATTTCATTTTCTGCCCGTTTGAATGCGCTTACTAACATCAATATCTAGGATAATGTTGTAAATCAACGACTATTACAGCGGCAATTACAGAATTCAGGATTTGAAACGATAGTAGCAAATCATGGACAAGAAGCACTTGATATTGTGTTAAGTCGTGATGATATTGACTGCTGTGTTATGGATTGTGAAATGCCAATTATGGATGGATTCAAAGCTGTTGAATTAATTCGTGAGTTCGAAACAACCGGTCAAATTTCGCTTCCTGGTCGTACTGGTCGCAGTAATTCTTCTTCGGGTGCATCTGTTACTTCAACATCTTCAGGAACTGCATTAAATTTGTCTGCATTTGAAACAGCTTCGATGTCATCTACAGCAACCATTGCTACTTTACCAGATATTCCAACACCACAAACATTCGGTGGAAATTCTGATTCAACTTCATCTTTACCAATTACACCACAACAACCTAGAAGGAGAAGATTACCTATTGTTGCATTATCTGCTAACGCACGGCAAGTTCATTTCGACCGTATGTTTGCTGCAGGTTCAGATAGTTATGTAACCAAACCATTCAAATTTGCTGAACTTATTGAAATTGTTAATGCACTTATCGATAGTGGGGCAGTCAGTTCCAATGCAGAGTAAATTGAAGCATAAAAAACTCTTTTCTTTCTCATCTTCCTTAAGTTACATAATTTATCTATATTCGACGTGTTCAATATTCTCACATGTATCATCAGACATATATTCAAGCATTATTCGTCCCTTTTTATACTCTTTATCATTAATTTTTTTTTTTGGAGTGTTGCAGTTTTTACTTTTCTACTAATTTTTATTTATTTGTTTGTTTGATTTATTGCGTGCTATGGCGTGTATGGCAAAATTGATTGATCTTTATTGTTACGCAAATGATTATGCCTTAATGTTTTTCAATTCTTTTTAGCATACGATATTACGCACAAGATTCAAAAAGTTTGATACGCAAATCCTTCAATAATTAATAATAGCTTATAGTTATATATATACATATCTCTATCTACAGTGTATCCTCAGTCATTAAATACTCCAATATCATCAAACATTATGTAATCCAGCAAAACTTTTACAGCTTTTCAGTTTGTACAAAGGTAAACCCAAATCCATCATTGATTTAACCTTTCAAAAAATTGTTTACGTGCCGTAGGAATATCATATACAAACCTCATTGTGTCAATAATTTTTTCACCTAAATCGTTTTCATTGTTCACATTAAACGCATTAGAAATTGCATATAATGTCAGAACAGATGGATATCTTCTTGAATAAATTGGAACAGGTCGATTTAGTATTTTCTCACTTTCAAACGGTGTATAAATACCCCAAACTCTTTTAATGATTATTATAACAGCTTCCAAAGAAGCTGATTTCGCGAAGGCAAGAAGTAAAATTTCGTATGTTGCTGAATCTGGTAATATTCCACAACCAACCATATGTTCAACAAGTTTAAGTGCGGTAATAGATGAGCCACGTAATTCATTAATTACATCTCTGATTTGTTTATCGTCGTTTGTAGAGCGAACATTCGAAGGTGTAGTCTTTGTTGATTCCGAAAGTGCGTCTAAAATCCATGTATCGTCGTCTTCAAGAGTAGTAAGTGCAGGATCCATTTTTGTACCTTCTATCGTTCCTATATTAGCAACACGTTTCAATAACGGTCTTAATGTATTTGAAAGACCACCGATATAAGCATTCCACATTTCTGAATCAGCTTCATATTTAGGACCTTGTATTTCATATGGCTGATTTTGTTGTTCTTGAAAATCTGTAAATTCTCGACCTTCATCATGCGAAATTGATGTTCTAAATGCATTTATAAAAGATGAAACTGCACTTGTTGCAGCATCTTGCCAATCAGCTTTGGGTCTCCTGTCATTTTTCAATTGTTTCAATCGACTTCTTTCAATCCTTTTAATCTCTTGTGCCTCTGTTTCAGTTCCTGTATGAATACGATGCCATACCCTAATAACTTCTTCACTTCCATTTCCAACATGAGCCATATTAAGCCAATGCAATAATTCAGTTCTTGTAAGTTGACCAAATAGCATTTCAATATCTCTTCTTACAATATTGAATCTTTTCCAGAAACCTGCTCGTGGATTCGCAGCGACCTCAGAGTTATTTATAACAGCTCTCATGACTTTACTTCCGCGAGTTGACTGCACATTTGAGAAAGGAGTAGGTGAGAATAATTCGGATTCTTTAATTTCTTCAGAATATTGAAATTTTAGCTTTTCAGATGGAAGAATTTCTAGTAATGAAGTCATTGGCGATGGTATTGAACGTAATGCTTCAGTTAAACCGGCCGTTGGATCCAGTAGTGAAATTGATTCATGACGATCAATATTTGTTGCATATCTAGTATACCGACTACTTGCCAGAGATACTTTGACATCATAAGGTAAAACAGCAACTTGTTCTCCATAATTTAGGGATAGAAAAACCGATGTGAAAAGAGTTCGATCTAGCTTTTGCACTGATAAAGTTTCTCTAGTACGATCTTGATACTTTTGATTTGAAAGAAGAGGAAGATATGTACGAAATGCGAGATATGAGAGCCATATTTGTAATGAATCAGCTGATGAAAGAGCTGTTAATAACAATTGAGAAGCAGGAACAGCAGAGAGTGCGGGTCTAGTTGTGAATTCGCTTGTTTGCTTTAATGCAACAAATCTAGCATTTTCGTCCCTTGTTGCCTGCCATTCTTTAATAATCGGAGGAAGTAATTGTGATTTGAAATAGCATTTGGCATATAATAAACTTGCTTCTTCCCCACTTGCTGTCCTCAGTTGGCTGGCTAGACGTGTTGTCATTGCCTAAGTGTTTTTGTCTCTCAGAACCAATTCGCCTTTGAGATTCAATTCGCTTCGCGTAAGCTTAATTTGAAAGTTAAGAGCTCATTAGAGATCCTATCGTATCAGCTGCAACATTTATGTATCCCCAATATATCCGCAAACGTATTTTTCTGATTCTGTGACATCCGAAATTTTTAAACTGGTTAGACGCGTTTGCGGAAGAGTTTTCGAACCCGGTGACACTTCAATCAGTTTGACGCCCCCGAGGCGATGTTGTTTTCGTGTGGGGTCCAATGTACGGGAGTCTTAGGCGGTGAACCTGGGTGTCGTAAGCTCCAAAACGGAGAGAGAGTTTAGATCTTCCTCCCAAGTCCCAACCACTTTTGATTTTTGAATATTTACAGTAGAGTAGTTCCACAGGAAGGTGACCTGAACCTCTGAATCTGACACTGTGTATAACTTTTGAGCATTGGGATTCATTTGAGTATCAGAGTTGAATTTTCTCAAGATGAGCTCTTTGCGTAAAAAGAATGCCAGAAGTGGTGGTGTTCGAGCAGGAGGTAATAATGGAGTTCCGCTTACACGCAAACAGCAAGAAGATCAACAACGATCAGATGAATTACTTCGAGAAGCAGCTAAATCATCTCCGGCATTTTTAGAATTTACTCCAGGATCGAGAAATAAGGTTGAAGATTTAATGAAAACTGAAGCTGTTGGATTAGTTGATTTAAAAACTTTGAGGAAGATGAAAGAGGATATGGCTGAGAAGAGAAGGTTGGCTTTGGAGAATGGATATGGATCTGACGGAGAGAGTAGTCAAGGAACTCGTGAGTCAAGCTTGGAGGTAAATGGGAAATCACCTGTTGGATCTGAAGGCTTAGATATTAAGAAGCCTGTGAAGTCGGCAGGTAAACGGAAACGGCTACAGCAGAAGTCGAAACTTTCGTTCACTGATGATATTGATGACGAAGGCGAAGAAGAAACATCGAGCAGTACAGGCAAGATAACAAACGAAGAAAATGCAAAATCTGGTAAAATTAAAAGAAAACGAGTAGTAGATAAGTCAGTTGATACATCTTTTCTTAAGACGAAAGCTGATGCAGCACGGGAGCAAGCTGAGAGGGAAGAATTAAGGAGGGTGTTTTTACGAAAGCAAGAGTTGATTAAAGAGGAGAAAGTTGAGATGAGGTTTTCATATTTTGATGGCACAAATTCACCTGATCAAGTTACAATTAAAAAAGGAGATCAAGTGTGGGTAATGTTAGAACGGACAAGAAAAGGACGCAAGGAGTTTCATCGAGGTACGGTAGATGATATCATGCTTGTGAAGGATAACATTATAATACCGCATCACTACGAATTCTACTACTTCATAGTCAACAATGTGCAAACGAAAGTGGGACCACTGTTCGATTTCGAAGATCCAGATGAAGATGTCAAGCGCACAAAAGTAGTTCATAGATCGTGGTATGAGAAGAACAAGCATATTTTTCCTGCCAGTTTGTGGCAGGATTTTGATCCAGAGATTGACTACACAACACAAGTTCTGAAAGATCGCAACGGATTTGTATATTATCAGCAGCAAATGACATAGGCGTGACGAGTGCATGGTATTGGTGATTTAATAACAGCATTTTGGGAGCGTTTAGTGAGATGTATTATATTTGTATTATAATTATATTAATTAACAGAATTTGTTTTGATTTACTGAATGGTCTTGACCTCGCCGTCGCTGAATTTTGCAGTGACGCTGCCATCCTCGTTTCCAAAGTATGCAGCACCAGCCATTTTGATGAATAAACCGACCTCGACAACACCGACAAGCATCTTGATATCCTGAGCGAGCTTTACAGGGTCAGCAATGGCACCAAAGTGAGCGTCAATGATAACATTGCTGTTGTCAGTGATGACTGCACCAGCCTTTGCCTTTCCACCGAGGCGAAGGACAGCAGTCTTAGCGCCCATGTCGAGCAGATCCTGGCGGACCTTTGCGTGGGCAGTGGGGACGACCTCGATTGGAACACCTTGCAGCCATTGAGTGCCGAGGGCGGTTGAGTTCTTGCGGAAATCAGCGACAACGATGAATTTTTTGGCGCATTGGGCGACAAGCTTCTCCTGGAAAAGACAGGCACCGCCGCCCTTGATGCAGTTGAGAGCGGGGTCGACTTCGTCGGCACCGTCGAAGGCGACGTCGATGACTGGGTAGCTGGATCAAACGGCCGTGTTAGCAACTGCATTCTATGTATCGATAAGCGCCCATCAGACAATCTTACCCGTCGACGGCGCCGAGGTTGAGGCCGCCTTGCACGATCAGCTCTTTGCTCTGGAAACCGGTTGGGATGTAGACCACATCGGCGGGTATCTCGCCCTTTGCCTTCTTCGCGACAATGCGCTCGACGCAGTAGATGACGGTTGAGCCGGAGCCGATTCCGACGACCTTAGCGTCCTTGGGGAAGTGCACGTCGATGGCGGTGTAGGCGGCGAGGCGCTTGGAGGCCTCGATGACGTCTTCGGCGGAAGCCATTGTGCGGGTCGAGAGAGTGCGACGGGCGGAGCGGGCGGTGATGGCGCAGGAGGAGCGGCGAGAGCAGGAGCAGAGAGCCGGAGGAGCCACGCGCAGCAGACGAGGCAGCAGACGGGGCAGCAGAGTGAGAGACGCCACGGCGGGAGCAGGCAGCGCACGCTCTTGCAGGGACTGGTGTATATATACAGAGGCCGCTTCACGAAGCCGGCCCAACCCGCAGGCACCGGTGCTCACTGCTCACAGCGAGTGAGCTAGGGCCGGCGCTGTCTCGTCCGCCGCGCAGCCGCGCCACAAGGCCCTCGGGCGCAGCTCACCGCGCGCGCGTAAACATCGTGAAAAAGCCATTTAGGTGCCGGTGCCCGCGCTGGCGAACGAGCAGAGCGCACCGCCAGCGAGCACCAGGAGACACGCGAGCATGTCGTTGTTGTGAGTGTTCCTCTCGAGCTGTGTCGGCTTGTTGCAAAGCAGCTCACAGCTGTCTATTGTGGGTCCGCGTGCTGAGCTAACCTCTCTGCGTAACAGCTCTACTCCACAGTCAAATCAGGCAAAGCCATCACTGTTCGCGTCGACCACGCAGGCTCCATCGCAGTCCATGTTCGGATCAGCAGCTGCGCCTTCGTCAACCATGTTTGGCTCTCAGCTCAATAACACTACATCCGGCGCCAACATGTTTGGTGCTGCCCCTGCCGCAAACCCAACTGCCACTGCAACACCAGGGTTCTCATTTGGCACTCCGACACAGCCTTCAACGGCACAGAACCAGAGCACATCTGGATCAGGATTATTTGGCAGCACACAGCAGAACACAGGAACCAGTCTTTTTGGTAACACAAGCACACCACAAGCAAACTCAGCACCTGCCACGGGAGGCGGATTCTTTGGATCTGCGCAGCCCGCACAGCAGAACACTACGCAACCTGCCACCATCAATCTCTTTGGATCGACGGCTCAGCAATCAGTTCCTCAGCAGCAGGGAACTACAGGTGGCCTATTCGGGAGCACAGCAGCGACAAATACAGGAGGCATGTTTGGTGCAAACGCACAGCAGAAGCCTGCAACTTCAATGTTTGGGGCCCCTGCAGCAACCAACACGGCTTCAAACACTGGAGGTCTCGGATTATTTGGCGGATCCAGTAGTCAGCAGCCTCAGCAGCCGCAAATTCAACCTCAAGCCCCGTTGCAAATTACATCTTTGACTCGGCATAGTGATCTGCCTGAATCTGCACAGAAGGAGCTTGACATGTTAGAGTGAGTATTGTCTTTTCATGGGAAGTGGACCAAGTACTAACTGGATCAATTGTTAGTAATTACATTTCGCAGCAGATTGCAATTTCTGACGACTTGAAAGCACGAAAAGATGTCCGACAGGAGTTCATTCAGAGTGTACCGCGCGATGTGGAAGTCTTGATGCGGGTTAGTGATCCTCTTATCATTATGCTTATGAATTTCCTTTACTTATTGTACTCTTACTGTTCAGAAACTTGCTACAACAGCACAGGCACTCGCTAACGATTTGGCCTCAATGACTGCTCAGCGAACAATTGTCGACACTGCTTCTCAAGATTTAGAATTATGCGTACAGCTGCTTCAACAACTCCGGATACAAGGCGCACGACTTCCGCCAGGTGATCCACTGCTAGTATATTTTGAGCGACAGACGTTTGGTTTAGAACGCAAAATGATGGACTACCGATCAGTTCTTGGTGATGTGGATCATGCAATTGAAGGTATTGAACGTGCGATTGCTGAAGGAAAGATTGGTGTAACTGGTGGATCTGAAGGTGTTGTTCGTACACTTAGAGAGGAATACGGAGTCTTTATGGCATTGGCGAATAAGGTCGCAGAGCTTCACCATGCTGTGACACGACTTGAGAGTAGGGAAAAATAGTTGTATATTGACTAAGACTAGTGCATCTTTAATATCTACAACCCTTGTAAATTAGTTAGCTCGTTGGCGTTGGCTTTAAATAGGATAAGAATTTCCATAATAGGACGTCGTGACTGCTTCTCTGCATGGTTCTCGTAAAATTTCCACTTTGTAAAAACTTGTTGTCAGCCAATAGGAGTATAGAAGTGCGTAAACTTTTTACCGTAAAGGGGTTGGGAATTTTTTTTCGTACCACTCCTTCAGATCATGTCTTGGATGTTGGATCTCGGCAGCATCGAGGAAGGCTATACCGTAAGTCTGTACCGTACTGTAGAAGCGAAGAACGAATTTGAGTTTTGACTCAACATACAGGAAAAGTTTAATCGATGCTTTCAGATGTCTTGCTTAGCTGCTTTCAGGCTTTCAGCACTGTAAAGGCTAGAGTGAGCGACACAGAACTTGCGATATGTCACAATTTAAGCGTACAACGTAGTTAGTAATTCAATAATTTATGCTGCTGTTCTGCGTGTGAATGGACTGTTGTGATTTGGCTGGCTGGCGCAAAAACAAGGCCGGATTCTCGAGCTACTTTGCAGGCTGAACGGCAGAGAGAAGCTTTCTCAGTGGATACAGCCCAGCGACTTCAGAAATATCAGCAGTTGTATGCCAATGAGCTGTACTCCTGATAGACCAATAAAACTGTGTAATTCTGTAGCCAGTCAGCCTTGCATTCGCAGCTCCGCGGACCAGTGCTTGGCCAGTGAGTGGACTGTGTTCTGGTGTGGCCAGCGCTGGATCCGGTGACCGAACGAGGGCGCCGCACCGCGCTTCTCCGACCTCTCTTCCCTCCGGCTCCCTCTTCTAGTCTTCTTCCCGTCTTCTCTCCCGCTCCCCCACAGCCAGTCGCCCTTCACCGCCCGCACACCAAGTTCCCCAGGCTCAATTGTCTCTGTAACTCGTGCAATTACTCGCAATGGACGCTGAGTTCGATGTATGTTCTTGCTGCTTTTTTCCTTTGCCTCTTGTTTGAATCCAGCACCACTAACGCCGCAATCGCCAATTAAACCACAGACTCTCATCGTCAACGCAAAGATCGCAACTGCCGCCGAGTGCTACTCTGGTGACATTGCCATCAAGGATGGCAAGATCTTTGCAATTGCTCCCGATCTCAAGTCGCTCAAGGCCAAGAACGTCATTGACGCTGAGGGCGCCTATGTCACCCCCGGTGGTGTTGACGGACACACCCACATTGACCAAGAGAACACCCCCGGTGGTCAAGATTACCCCTACCGTGGCTCCGATGGTTTCGAGAGTGGTTCCCGTTCAGCTATTGCTGGTGGTACTACCACTTTCATTGCTTTCGCCATGCAACACAAGCACCGTCCCGAGCACTCGCTTTCCGATGTCATTGGTCACTACCATGACCTCGCTACCAACAACTCCTACGCCGATTACGCTTTCCATTTGATCATTACTGATCCTACTCCTGAGCGCCTAGCTGAGTTCGCAACCCTCATTCCCAAATTCGGTGTCTCGTCAATCAAGCTTTACATGACATACGACCGTCTGGCTCTTAAGGATTACGAGATCCTTCACACCATCTCGGCTGCTCGCAAGAACGGTATCACCCCAATGATTCACGCTGAGAACATTGATATTATCACTTTCTTTTCCGAGGAGCTCGAGAAACTTGATCTCATTGATCCCTACTCACACGCTCGATCTCGTCCTGCTCTCGCAGAGCACGAGGCTACCAACCGTGCCATTGTTTTGTCTGAGGTCATGAACGTCCCCATTCTTCTTGTCCACGTCTCATCACCTGGATCTGTCCACCGTATCCGCAAGGGCCAAGGTAGAGGTCTCCCCATTTATGCTGAGACTTGCCCTCAGTACCTTCTCCTCACCGACGCCGGTCTTCAGCTTCCCAACTACGAGGGTGCCAAATGCGTCTGCTCGCCTCCTCTCCGTCCTTCAAAGGAGGATCTTGACGGCCTGTGGAACGGTCTCCGTAACGGTACCTTCACCATCATTTCGTCCGACCATTGTCCTTTCCGCATGGATGAGGAGCTTGGAAAGCCTGTTGCCATCAAGGACTCTGGCAAGGAAGGTGGTGACTGGCGTCTTATCCCTAACGGTATCCCCGGTATTGAGACTCGTATGCCATTGATTTTCACTTTTGGCGTCTGCACTGGTCGTCTCTCAATTGAGCGCTTCGTTCAACTCACTTCAACCAACACCGCCAAGTTATACGGCATGTATCCCAAGAAGGGCTCAATTGTTCCTGGAGCCGATGCCGATCTTGTCATCTGGTTCCCCGAGAGCAAGTACAAGCGTACTCTGACCAACAGTATGCTTCACCACAACTGTGATTACACTGCCTTTGAAGGCCTCGAGATGCTTAACTGGCCTCGCTACACCATCCTCCGTGGTCAAGTCGTCTGGGACGGTGAGAAGGAGGAGGTTGCTGGAAAGAAGGGATACGGTGAATACATTTCGCGTGAGACTTCATGGTTTACCAAGAACCAGAACCTATTCGATGATTACACCGATGAACCATGGAAGAACGAGTGGCGTCCTGAGCTCAAGAGAATCTAAGTAAAACCTTTTTGGTTAAATTTTTGGTTTAATTTCATACAGAAACAATATTGAGTCAATGTTCAAAAGACTACTGTAGGTCATATTATTTAAATGAAACAGAATGACTGTTCAATTCAGCAATCAATTCATTCTGTATCCAAATGGAGAAACCATAAGCCGTAAGCTATTATGCTTGTTCTTCAGCCAGGATTCGAGCCAGTTGCAGCCTTGCAGGCATTTCAACACCTAACCCTATAAGCTCTTCTCCCAAATGTTACGAAACATGATGACTCTGATTGGGAGAAATAAAAATCGCCGCATAACTGAAAATCGGTTTGAAATCACGTCGAGCCACTATTCGTTCAATCCACACGCGACACGTTACAATATCTTTCTTTCGTGCATGATAAGGCAGAAAGTATCGTACGACAAACTATTTTTATCTCATTTTAGAAAGACGATAGTTTTGTCATCATGAGTGCTATTCTTTCTGCTCAAGATTTGAATGATTTTATAACGCCCGGATTGGCGTGTATCAATCCAGTTGTAATTAACAAATCATCCAACAATGTAAGTTCTCTTACCGTTCATCTTATTCTATGAGTACAATCAAACTAATTCTTAATTTAAGCGATCATCGGAGATTCAAATTGATTCCAGCGGAAATGCAGTTGAAGTAACATTTGATGATGACTCTAAAGCAGCTGGTGTTGCCACCACACTTTCTGCAGCTCAAATTAATCTGTCGGACTGCTTAGCTTGCAGTGGATGTATTACATCTGCAGAGTCGGTGCTAGTATCATTACAAAGTCATACAGAGCTTTTGACTGTATTAAAACAAGCTCGACAACAATCAACAGACCAACAAATGACTGACGCAGATGACGATTCAGAAGTTCCAAATTCAACAAACCAAAAGAAGATTTTCGCTGCGTCTATTTCACATCAAACGAGAGCTTCATTGGCCGCTGCTTTTGATATTTCAGTTGGAGCTGTTGACGCAAAATTAATTACTTTATTCCGTGACATTCTTGGATTTAAATATCTTGTTGGTACTGGTGTTGGTCGTCAAATCTCTTTAGCATATTCTGGGAATGAAGTATTAACACGGTCAGGTAGACGGAAACAAAGAGATATGTCTACTGATCCAAATTCTTACTTTGATGCTGAATCAGTCATTAGACCACTTTCGAGCTTATCGGTTGACTCTAAAGCAGAGGCTGTTTCACCATTTCAAAAGCAATCTTCTGGTCCTATATTATCAAGTGCTTGTCCAGGTTGGATTTGTTACGTTGAGAAGACACATCCTCATGTTATTCCATATTTATCATCGGTCAAGTCACCACAACAAATTACTGGCTCTTTATTAAAACGTCTAATTGCTCGAGAGCATCCAGGAATTTGTGAAAGTGAAGTTTATCACGTTAGCGTTATGCCTTGCTTTGACAAAAAGCTTGAAGCATCAAGACCTGATTTCCAGACTTGTGACGGATTAAAGGATGTTGATTGTGTGATTACCACAAAGGAAGTTGTGCAGCTTTTATTAGACGAAAATATTGATTTTGCTTCAATCGCTGAAGTACCTCGAGAAAATATTGAATCATCATGGCGGGAACTTGCTCCAAATCAATGGCCTGTGAGGAATAGCTGGACATCAAATGAAGGCTCATCATCTGGTGGTTATCTTAGTCATGTTCTTTCTTCTGTAAGCTCAAATATTATGCAAACTGAGGGCAAGAAGACTACTGTACGTGTTGTACCAGGAAAAAACTCTGACATTGTGGAGTATCATCTGGTGGATGTATCTACTGGAAACGTTATCTCTAAAGCGGCACAAGTTTATGGGTTCCGCAATATTCAAAATCTTGTACGTAAACTCAAGCCATCCCCCTCCGGAAAACGTAATGGTACAGTTGTTTCTGCTCGATCTAGAAAATCTGCAAGTGCCGCAGCAGTTATGAATCCAGCAGAATATGATTATGTTGAAGTTATGGCATGTCCAGGAGGATGTATTAATGGAGGTGGTCAAATTGGAGCACCAGATCCTAACTCCGACGTGAAGTTATGGAAAGAGAGAACTGAAGCTGCATACCGATCAATCTTAACACAAGAAGTTAATAATGACGAGATTGTACGGTACGTTGATGCGGTATGGGCTGCACCCGCTGAAGGCGAAAGTGTCTCAAGATTAGTCGAAACTTCTTATCGTGCATTATCTACGGAGCCTACAACTGATGTCATTCCTGCCGTTCTGGTTGGAGATAAGTGGTAATCTTCAGTTGTATGTTTCTTTAGTACAAATATCTCGGTCGCAGCTTGGATAAACTATAGAATTGTTTGACTGCATTTTCAGTGTTATTATTCGTTATACGGTGTTGCAAGCATGGTTGTATAATAGTAAAAAAAGTTTTGCATGGGTGCGTTTGACGTCAATAAATAAATCATAATTAGCTATCTTAAAAATATAGATTTCTACATATAAGTCTGCGGAAATCTCAGATCAATACGTATGCAATAAAGTTCTCGTACCAAAACAATAAAGTACTGTAAGCAAAAAAAATTATAAATCCTCAAGGAAATTACTTCCCTGCCAGGGGTCGAACCTGGAATCTCTCGCTAACAAGAATAAAAGAATCGTAGGCGAGCGCCTTGCCATTGGGCCACAAGGAACGGATTTGGCAAAACTAATGCAAAAAACACCCAGACCCACAAAGCTTAATTTTACAGTTTGGCGCTAAATCTTATCTGTATACAGATAAATTTTAGGTTTTTTTTGAGAGCGAATATAAAAAAAAATAAAAAATATGCACAAGCTGCTAGGGAGTTTCTTCCCTGCCAGGGGTCGAACCTGGAATCTTTCGCTCACAACTATCAAATCGTAGGCGAACGCCTTGCCATTGGGCCACAAGGAACAGCTAATTAACAAGTGAAAGGTCAAATATGGAGTACATAAATATGACGTGATTATTAAGCAATTAGTCATGAGGTAAAAAAGTTTAAAAAAGCCAAATTTTATCGTTTTTCTACATATAATATTTTGCGTAATTGTTTTCAATAAATACAGAAATATATTTAGATATAGTGGCTCAATGTGCTGTCTGAGTTTGGAATTGCATAAGTGACTAGTAATGCAGAATCTAGAGTGCAATCTCATTTTACTCTGCTGCCGGTCAGTATCAAAATAGGAGCTAAAGCTAAAGTTATAATTAATAAGAAACGTAACGTTATAATGTTATGGATTTGAATACGATTTTAAATTTGGTTGGGTTAATCACAGTGATTCGTGTATCAGGAGGAAATATTAATCATATCCGAAGTCGTAAGAGAGTGAATTAAGCACGAAGTAAGTAATCTATGAATGACGAAGTTATGATACATAAAAATTAAAATAGAGCATTGCAGCCCGTCTGTATACAAGTATGGAGTATGTTCACTGCACAATAGACACTATCCCAAGAAGTATTCGGCGACCAGTCACAGGACTCGGTCCCCTTCAATCTAGTACTGCCTTTTTGGTAATCGCATGCCTGCAGTTTAGATGATGATAATTGGATTTAAACTCTCTGTTAAGATTATTGAGAGACAAGTAAATGCAAGACCAGCTTGTATCCCCAATAAATCCATCAACTTCTATTGCTGTTGTACAATTAACGCCCAAGAACTTCCCATCTTAATGCGGTGTGATCATTTCTGATCTTTCAAATGCATGAACACCGTATATGACCTGCAGCTCTTGAAGCTCGGCGCTCATTCTCTTTAGACCAGTATACCGTTCGATACATTTCCCAGCCTTCACGGATGTCGGTTGAAAATGCTTTTGGTAGCATCACTAATTTTAACACATCGCCGCCCGGTGGTTTATAATGGAAACAGTAGTAATGATAGAATTTTCGATCTGGTAATTGTGTTGTTGGTGCAGCTGATGGATTATTTGATCCTGAAACTGCAACCGACGAAGTTGATGCTGTTGATGCCGATGAAGATGATCGTCGGCGTCTTGAATGTTTACCGACTCCAGTTGGATCCGTTCCTGAGGTACTTGCGTTATTTACAGTTGCTGATGATGTGGCGGCGTTGTTGCTTGTACCTGGAGCTAATGCTGTAGGTGTTGATGAGATCTGACTGTTTGGTTGTTGTTGATTTAATTGAGGAGTTGAAGGTGGATCCCGCGGTGGTGATGGATGGTAATAAATTCGATATAATGTAAGTCGTAAATATCTTGCAAGTATTGCAACTGGTCTAGATGCAGGTTCTCGAGGTGTATGAACAAGTCGGAGATTGAATGGTCGAAGACCTTTGTTTGTAATAAATACAAATCGACGAGAACGCATAATCGTCTCAGAGTATAATCCGGAAATGTAGAATAAAATTCCGGTAACAATTCCACCTGTGAATGCTACTCGACATACACCCAAAACATATGAATAGGGAGGTGGAGTGATAAATGCAAGTCGATAAAACACAATAAGCCAACAGAGTAGAAGAAAACAAAAGATTGTGTATTTTATTCGGCGAATTCGTAATACTGAATACTGCACTCGAAGAGATTCTTCAAGAATCAGCATATTTCGGTAAATCTGAGCCGGAGCTGCTGGGATTGCATCCATTATCGCAGCACTGCGCAGTTGTTGTTCATGTGCTTGGACCTGTTCTTAATACAGATGCTCAGAGTGATAACTTGAAGAAGAGATCAACCAGTACAATGTTCAGGCCAATTCCAATCGTTCAATCATAACAAAATCATATCTGACAATAGAGAATCGTCACGTATTCTCAGAAGTTTTGAAACGTAACAATTGTAATGGCAGACCGCTATCACAACTGATTGTAAATAGGTGGCGTACTGATCCATGTACTGTACAGTACTGTGTAAGTGGTACAGAAAGTTGAGCATGCCGCGCCGGTCCGCTCTCAGATCCAAAAGGCCCTAACCTGCGCACGGCGAGTGCCGGGACGATGAGCAAGCCGCGCCTATCGTATATATTTCGGGCTTTTAAAAACGGTAGTATATAAGAGAGCTGTCCCCTCACTTGTTCGCTTTGACAAATGCACACCGGCTTAATTCTCTTTCTGTTAATACGATCTGCTGTTTCTCAGTTCAACTACATTTATTTTTGACTGGATAATATCTGTGCAGATCGGACTGCTCGTCACAAGTTTTCACATACGGCTTGTTTATCTCGTCATTTATCCCAGGCAATTTGCTGCAGGCCTATAGCACACTGTTTAAGATTCTCCATCACAGTACACAACATTTACATACAATCTCCATTAGGAATATCTAATCGCAAAATGTCAGATCGGGAAATATCATCAGCAGAAGATCTGTCGCTGCCTAAAGGTACGTTTTATTACTTTGTTGTAACGTGCATCTGTGTGTTGGTTAAGAACAATCACGGTGTGACAGAACACATTTTTTATCAACCGTTATAGATCAGTATTAACTTTTTCTTACTGCAGCAACTGTTCAAAAGATTGTATCAGAAATATTACCACCAGATCTTGTTTTCTCGCGAGATGCGCGTGACGCACTGATAGAGTGCTGTGTTGAATTTATTGGACTCCTTTCAGCTCAAGCAAATGAGATTGCTGAAGGTGAAACCAAAAAGACCATCGCAAGTGATCATGTTATCCGTGCACTTCAAGACTTAGGTTTTAGCGACTATATTGAAGCCGTACGTGAGGTAGTAAGCGAACATAAGGAGACACAAAAGCAAGGTAGAGAACGAAGAGTAGGAAAATTTGAGTCGTCAGGAATGACAGAGGAGGAACTACTACGGAAACAAGAAGAGCTATTTGGAATTGCAAGGTCCAAGCTCGAGCATAATGGCCCAGCATGAATTTAACATTTGCTTTTAATATTTTACGCTGCGTATCTGCTCTGGTAATTGTTTTTGATAGGGGATCTCTGTTCTGCAAGCTTTATTGGTCGCTTGTTGGTTGTCATGCTGCTGCATCTGTATATTTTGAACTTGTATCAATGGATTTGTTAATATATTTGTATTGGAATGCTATCATAAATTCATCATAAATTCTGAAACCTTGGGCTTTTCCAATAAAAATCTTGAAGGAATAAGAGGAATTGCTTAAAAACATATTTAGGAGTGGTAAACTATTAAAACATTCAAAAACTAGGAAGCTGCTGTGCTGCTGTATCTGTATCTGTGCAAACATAAAGCGTATAACAAAACAGTATAACTACAATGACAACATCAAACAATACGGCAAACTATCAAAACTATGAGTGTAGAAAAACAAATTAAACATGGCATGCAAACAAGAAATTGGTATAAAACAACCAAACAACTTTAATAACAAGTACCCGCTAGAAGTTCATGTATTCAATTGAGTGATAGCATATGATTCTCTTACGAGCTTTTGTTTTTTTCTCCAAATAGTGAGAAATATAAACATTCGTCAAACTTGAGTGGAGATGATAGACGTCAAAACTTTTTTATTCCTCAGTTGAAGCTGGTGCTTCCTCAGTCTCGGCTTCAGGACTAGCCTCGGCGGTCTCAGTGGCAGCAGAGGTGTTGCGGGTAGACTTCGATTCACGACGGTTGTTTCGTCGGGTGGTCTCTTTAGCAGCCTCGGCCTCAGCGTCCTTCTCAAGACGCTCGATTTCACTCTCGACCTTCTTAATGTTCTCCTCGGTGACACGGTCCTGGTTATCAGTAAACCACTCAATCTTCTCCTTAAGAGCGGTGACGGTTGCAGGGACTTCCTCGTTGCTCATTGGGACACCAATGGACAACTTGCTGAGAGAGTTAACAATCTCAATGCTAAGGGTGAACTTGTCCTTCTCGGCCTGACCACCGCTTGAACCTTTGCTCTTCTTGCCCTTCTTTCCAACAAAGTAAGACTCTTCCTCGGGTTTGCGAGCAAGAACCTGAGCACCGGCTGGGGGTGCGCTGTTAACCGTCCGTTTAACAGAGGCAGCAAGGCCGTTGGTGGACTGTGTCAGAGAATGAGTGGGCTTGAAGGATGGTTCAAAGTATGCTAAAAGGGACTCGGCTTCGCCAATGTCACGTTCGAATGCTGGCTGACTAGCAGCCTCGAGTTTAGCTGCGGCACGTCTCTTCCGTCGTTCGCGCTCAAATGCATCACGCTCAGCTTTCTGGCGCTCCCAACGACGCTGTCGCTCTTCCTGCTCGTACTTTCCATACTCCTTCTTCTGAGCGTAAAAATCGTTCTTGAACTTGCGCAGAGCATTGAATGCCTCATCCTTAGCCTTTCGGGCCTCGTTGCGCTGCTCGACAATCGATGAACGGTTCTTTTGGGCTTTCTCAACAGCGGAGTGCATAGAGTTAAGCTCGGCAGTAATGGTAGTATACTTTGCCGATAATTCCTTTGACTCTTTGTCCTCAACCTTGGTGCGGAGTTCGGCAACCTTCTCCTTGCTCTCGGCAATTGAAGTATCCATCTCACGGACGCTACCGTAAGTCTTGCGTGCCTTCTTGAGGTTAGAAATGTCGCCCAAAATACGCTTCTCATCAACGAGCTTCAAAGTTCCCGAGTCAACCTGGCTCTCAAGTTTCCTGTTCGATGGTTAGTATGCAATGCGTCATTTTAAAATATGCTGTCAGACTTACTTGATGTGCGAATCAAGGTCATCAACTGACTTGAAGCCCAGTTTCGCTTTTGCAGTCTGAATATCCTTGATCTACAGACAGTATAATAATTAGTATTCCACTCAATTGAACAATTGTACAAATGTCTTGTGCTCGAGAAAACTGTACGTACCTTACGCTTGATACTCTCATCAAGTGCACGAATCTTCTCGAAAACCTCTTGGTTGGCAGCGCGAATCTCACTCTGACGTTGTCGGATAGTTGCGAGCTCGGCACGAAGTTTCTGCTGCTTCTCATTTTGTGCAGGGTCAGAAGACAAGAGCTTGAGCTGCTTGTTGAATGATTCCTATTATGATTGTTAGTGCGTGTGACATAACTTGAAATATCCAAATTAGTATATAATGTTCACATACCTGCTTGTCGCTCTTAGCCTTCAGATCCTTCTCAAGAGCCTCGACGCCTGCATCAAAAGCGGCCTGATCAGGCTTGACAGGTCTCTTCGAGGCAGTCACAGAGGCAGCCGGCTCGGGAGTCGCTGTCGCGGTGGTAGTTTCAACTGCAGACATTGCGCTATACATCACGAAGTCAGTTTAAGCTCAATGAAATGTATACAATAACCCAATGCATATACTGTATTGATATACAATACTCAACTAACCTTTCACAATTTAAACTTGTTTAAAAGAAATATACTAAGAACAGTGACGTTCTATTCGGTTCGTTGCTGTCTACTAAAAACACTAACCAATGCAAAGACAATGAAGCCGCTCTCAATGAGTTACACCTTGTTATTCAAACAATGCCAAACGTCGAGCAAAAGCGAAGCAATATAAATGCAACTTGGTTGCAAGTGGAACCCGAATACCAGATGGAAAACCAGTTGGACAAAGCAACGGAATCTTCTGTGAGCTTTCTTTGCCTTCCGTTTTGCTGCGGAGTGACACGCACACCAAAAAAGATCCTCGGGCGGGTCTGCAGACGCGCGGCGCAAACTCTATTTGGCGCGCCGTTCAAATTTCTCTAGTCAGTTTAACGCGGTTTTTCAGAAGCACGACACCCTCAGGCCGTCACTGAAGCGCACCAAAAATTTGGTGCAGAGTTTTCTGGATACTCCGTCTGGAGATCAAGAAATTAAAACTAACAGCATCAACACATCGCTTGAAGCCTCCGGCTGCTCAGCATATTTTATTCTTAACTGCTGCAGATTTTTAATACACAATGGACGACACGGAACGACAAGCGTCACGGTTATGGCGCACATACCGCACAGTCAAGGAGATGGTTTCCGACAGAGTATGTAATCTCGATCAGTAAATGATTTTGCTGAAGTACAACGGATTTGGTCTAACAGCTCGCAGGGATACGATATCAAGAGAGAGGAGATTGAAATGAGCTTAGATGAATTTAGATCTAGAATGTGCGACTCTATGGGCCAGCCACAGTACGTATTCATTCAATGTACTTACTCAACGGCAAGAAGTCACTAACTCTCCGCAGACGAAAACTCATGTCATTTATGGCCTCGCCAACTGCCGAGGCTCAGGCGAAATTTCCTGATCTTGGTATTCTCTGGGTCGAGTTTTGTGATGAAGCAGCAGTTGGTATCAAGACCATGCGTACATTCTGTGTGCACATCACCGAAAAGTCGATCTCGAACGGAATCTTTATTTACCAAACTTCAATCACTCCCTCCGCGAACAAGCTGTTACCAACAGTTGCACCTGCTCTAATCGAAACATTCCAAGAAGCAGATTTATTGGTTAACATTACACACCACGAGCTTGTACCACGGCATATCAAATTATCAACAGAGGAGAAGCGCATGTTGCTGGATAAGTACAGACTGAAGGAGAGTCAACTGCCTAGGCTTCAACGCGAGGACCCCGTCGCTCGATACCTTGGTTTACGAAGAGGAACAGTGGTCAAAATTATACGGCGGAGTGAGACTAGTGGTCGGTATGCGAGTTACCGGATATGTTTGTAACCTAATCATTTAATGGCGTATGTACTGTAGGACTTGTGTATTTACAAAAATAGAATTATTTACAATGCTTGAGATATGCAGTAAGCTCCAATGTATATGATATCATTTGATAGCACCCGCCAAACGAGCCATTTGACGGATTAACACCTCAACATCTCTTGACTTTCCAATAGCAGATACAGGAACAACTTTCCAACCCAAAGAGTCTGTGAGACTTAACAATTTGAGATATCGTTGCTGAGTTTTTGGGAGATCAGCCTTCGTGGCCACCACAAGTTTTAGTTTCCCATCGAGACGATCAGGTCCAAGTTCATTGATAAGAACACGCAAATCAACTGCTGGATCCTCGCTATCAAGTCCGACCACAAATACTAATCCCTGTGTTCGTTCAATGTGCCGAAGGAAATCTGTACCCATTCCACGGTTTAAACTTGCACCCGAAATAATTCCTGGGATATCTGCGACAGTAAATGATTCATCAGTCGATGTAACATCAAGCGTAATTGTTCCAACTGAAGGTGTCAATGTCGTGAACTCCCAATGGCCAATTCTAGGTCGTGCATTCGATATAGCACGAAGTAATGTGCTCTTTCCAGCATTTGGTAAACCAACGAGTCCCAAATCTGCTAGAAGCTTGAGCTCAAACTGGAATATACCTGTTAATCCTGCACGACCCACTGTTGCAAACCGAGGATTTCGAATGTCAGAGGTATGAAAGTGTCGATTTCCAAGTCCTCCACGGCCACCTTTAAGCAAAAGAACCGGAGGACCTGGACTCACAAAGTCCACTCCTTCTGGTGGGAACATATCCTGAATTTGCTCGTGGCGAGTCTGAGCTTTATCCTCCAGCTGTTTGCGCTTCACTAATTCTTTGAAAAAGTCTCGCTCTTCGTTGTACTCTTTGAATTCATTCAAATGTACCCAACCTTCACCAGGTTTTGCATTCTCACGTTCAAGTTTAAAATCAGGCATAAGTGTAATATGCGTGCCCACTGGAACTCTTAATATGACATCCTGGCCGTTTCGACCATCCATCTGTGAACGTTGGCCACTTCGGCCTGCCTCTGCAGCTGTTCTCTTGCGCAGCTTGTGTAAACTAGATTCTCCTTCAACTGCCTGTACATAGATACTTCCACCGTCACCCCCATCTCCACCGTCAGGTGGCCCTCTTGCTCTGCCAGCCTCCCGTAAAAATGATACACTTCCATTTCCACCAGTACCGGAAGAAAGCTTGATAGTCATAACATCAGTGAACTGTGATTCCACACGTCTTTTTGGTCTTCGCGTTGGTCGTGCAGCAGTAGAGGTCTCTTCTATGCCATCACGTCTATTCTTAGCTTCCTCTGCTGCCTTAACCGCTGCAACAGTCGGTAATCGATCAAGATGAAGTGTGTGACTATAAAAACTTTCGTCTCCGGGTACCTCCTCAATGCTAGGTGACTCAGTAGTCTCCAATTGAGTTGTATCACTTAGTTCCGATTCAATTCTATCAGGTACAAGATTTTCCGAACCACGAGAAAAAACACCTTTTATCGCACTGGGATACTTATCGATTCGCTCGCTGTAGTTTCGTCGCTGGAAATGTTGAGTGCAGAACGCCGGGACCAGTACCCGTGGCCGACGCCAAGTAACAAGTCGTCGCAGAACTACTAGTTGTAGCGTCTGCGTCGACATTGCTTGACGTATACGTCGGTATGGCGTGTTACCAATTTCTGTAAACTGTGAGTTAATTTATGGTACAGTAGCTGAAGGCACTCAACCTAGCTCTACGCGTGTTCAGCGTGCTTCACGTAAATTTTCTACACGCGACTCTAAACTCCCAACTTGGCGATGCGTGCCAGACCACTGATGTCGCTACAGTATATGATTGATGATCAACGCCGCGTCGAAGTTGATTCTATGAATTCCACACTCTACAAACGCTTTGATCCATCGATTCCTAGTCAGCTTAACGTACATACAAAGTTGTGGAATGAAATAAAAGATGGTATACCAATTGAAATGGCGAGCGGTAGGAGTGGTTGTTCCGAGTATTCTGATCGCACTACTTGGTCATGGAAGTGACTTTCTCATCCTACAGAACAGAGTGTCGCCTAGCCGTTTACAGCAGCATCGTATCGCAGTTGGTTTGACGTGGATTACATATATAATTGCTATCTTAAGTCCACCTGGATCACCTACAAATCTACCAGCAATATCTGCGGATGGATCAGAATTGGCTGCCGCTATGGGCGTTGCTAGCGACTCTGAGCGACGATTTTTACAACGGTGCACAGTGTGCAAGAAGTGCAACGCATTAAAGCCACCACGAGCTCACCACTGCAGAATTTGCAAAAAATGCGTTTTGCGGATGGATCATCATTGTCCTTGGACTGCTAATTGTGTCGGTCAAAGAAATATACTGCACTTCATCCGGTTTCTCATATGCGTTACATGGGCTACATCTGCTCTGTTTCTTACTCTCTGTGGAAGGTGTTACGCACTGTGGACTGCACGAAATGGAACAATGGCAACATATCAAGATGTGTTTTCAGAAAGGAGAATATATAGTGGTAAGAATGATGTAATTGATTACGATAGTCACGGTCTTGGAATGCCAGAGTTGATTGCAACACTGCTATTTACTCCGTTAAGTTTGATGATTGCGTTCTCGGTAATTCTGCTGCTTATACGAACAACATGGAATACTTGTCTTAATTCGACACTGATTGAATCCTGGGAGCGGGATAGAGTTGAACTGCAGGTCAAGAGAGGAAGACTGTCGAGCGCAGACTCAGAGTTCCCGTATGATCTAGGCAGCCCAGTTGACAATCTTTACGCTTCATTTGGAAATTTGTCTATGTTCGGTTGGTGTTTGCCGTGGAGCGAGCCAGCAGGTGATGGTATGCACTTTCAAATGATTGAAGAATGCGAGGATGGAGATATATTAGGTATTTGGCCACCTGCCGATCCAGATGAGCTACCGATGCAACCGCGTGCAGAGCGACCTCTTCCAGGCTCACTTTTTGCCGGCACAAGTTCTGAATACAGCCGGACGCGACCTTACTTCAATGAACGTGGCGAGAGATTTGCTGATGCAGAGCTTGTTGATCAGGAAGGCGACACTGGAAGTATGACAAGTGATGACGAGGAGGTTGATGTGACGGAAGAAACATACTTCCACCGCAATCATTGGAGGTCGTGGGATGGAGAGAAATTAGAAGATTTTGGTGTCGATGCGGATGCAGATGCTCAACTGCCGGTACTTCAATCTTACAAAGGAATCGCACAGAAAGGTGAGTCCGGGAGTGATGATGCTGATGACGAGGATGTGCCACTTGGTGTCGTTAAACGCAGATTGAAAGCAAGAGAGTAATGAGGTCACCGATCGATCTCGCTATACTATATAGTCTTTGGTGTGTGCCTCGCTGCACTCCATGCTGTATATCTGATTTTCTTGAAATTGTGGAAATGAATCGGTGGCAAATTAAAGACCGTCTAGAAACTTGTAAGATACAGTACATAATATTGTAAATGTTATATAAATCGAATGATTGATATACACGTAAGAGATTGTGGTCTCTTAATCGAGGCCGCAAGATGGGGCTGGTGCATATAAAGACAGGGATCGAGGTCGGGTATCAACGAGCGACATGAGGCAGGGATGCATGCAAGACGAGAGCTGCCTCGGGTGGAAGTGGCGTTCGATAGTGTATAGGGATGAACACGAAACATAGGCTATTGTAAAAATGTAGACTGAGATGACGATGCGCATTTCAGGTAGTGACATCTTTTAAATTGTGGCCTCTTAAGCGTGCTATACTGTACTAATTTAAATACAGCACGCGGCTACAGTATACGCCTTTGCGCGGTACATATCCGGCCGTATCCGAGGACCGAAGGAGAATGAATATCGAAGCCCGTTAAATGAAGCCGCCGAATGTGGTGGCGTGTGACTCGCAAGCACGGGAATCTCCCCGCGCTATATATATTGTGGCATACTGGCATGCACGAACTTGAGCGGATCGACGCGTTTGTGGCCGTGTAACCTGTACACAGACTTCGTGCAAGTATGCTAATGTATACCAGCCTACTATATAGATATAGATGATATACTATAGTCGACTACAAATTTGCTGAATACAACATACACCGAGTATACAATACTGTTTTGCACATGTACATGAAATTATCGAAATGGCAATTAAAGACAGACGACTGTATATCTCGAGTTAGTGTTTACTGTACATAAGCTCATCTCTCTGTAGTCTGCAGCTTGCATGTCACCTGTACGACCACAGTACATATTCTAGCAGCACTGTGCTGTTTTAATGCTGATTAGCATATATACTGTATATGTGGCATATGTGCGTACGATATACTCGTGTAAATCTAAATGCAGGGTGCCTGAGCATTGAGATTTTTTAGTGGCACGGCAGCCCCTTTTTTCTATGCGCCATCGCGCCGCGCGAACAGACAAACGCGTCGCGCGCGTTTCTGTCGTTTGTACGTGCTGTTACACTCGATCGGCAGTCAGCTACTGTACTATACAGTACTGTCTGTATAGTATATGGACATCAAATTCCAAGATTGCGCGAGTGTGCAGTATAGCGCTTGCGAACGGGCTTCTAGCCCAACGGTAGCGGACGCATTGGCCTTAAATCGTGGTGCTACAGTACAATGAGTGTACAGTACTGTATACAATGCCACAACGGACACGGCGAATTGCCGAATTGGCATTTTGGCAGAAATGACACGCGCCGGTGTGTGGATCTTTAATTCCAGATGCAGTAGCACGCAGTGCGGCCGCACAGACTACAGTACAGTATACTGTACTTGTACGGTGATTAATTGAAGAATTCTGTTACAGTCTACTGGTCTTAACTCAGTTAGCTGTATACACAGCAGATTCAGTACATCAACAGAATTTACGTCAATTAAAAAAACTAAATTAAGAATCACAGCCTTTTAAAATATATAGTAGAAATAAAGGTTGATCTGTAGAACTCGGAAGCTGGCTGTACGTAACAAATTTCACGCCGGCGGCGTTCGCTGTTCGCGCTGTTCGCACAAGGCAGTTGCCGAGTTGGCACTCAGGCACTGAGGTCGAATTATAGGGTAGGCCAATTTCCGGTCCCCTGGGATGCCATCGTGTTTCTTGTGAACAGGTGAAGGCTGACATTTGAGTGTCGTCGTGTGGATTGTTGACGGTCGAGGCAAGGAGGCTCTTAGATCGACGCTGGTACGGCAGGAGACAGGGAGCTCCTTGCGGCGGTTGTAACAATTTTTGTTTACTGCGGCGCGCACTCTATTTATGCATTCTCGCTGCATTCCTCGGGCACACGCGCCTGCCAACTCTATTTTGCGCGTGACGTCACTGTGCGAGGAGAGGCAGTGCTGCTGCGGATTGCGGTCGTGGTCGCGGAGGATGCGCCTCTGCGAGAAAGAGCAAGCAAAGCAGGTAGCACTGGAGGCCGCGGCCCGGCAGCCCGCAAAGCAGCGCGGGGGGGGGAGGTATATAGCTATAAGCTGCCAGCGTGCAAAGATGGCGAGCGGATTTGCGCCGGCGGACGCGCTGACGCGTGGTGCGGCGCGGGGAGTCGCAGCGCGCGCATTCCGCCTCCGCGAGCCTGCGAGTGCTACGCTGGCCCGGTGCGTGGCTCGCTGTCCGCGGTCTCGCACAGCGCCTGCACGCGTCGCGCGCCCCAGCCTGCCCCAGCCGGCCCTGGCTGTGTTGCCCTGGCCCTGCACCGGCCCTGCCCTCCCGCCCTGCCTCGTCCCGCTCATATACCCTCGCGCGCCCGTCGCTTCCTCTCTCCCGCCCATCTTCACCGCCCTCACCACCTCCATTGATCTCCCTCCCCAGTCCCGGATCCATCGTCGCCGTGGAAGAACAGTAGTGTGCACGCTTTGTATTGACAAGGGCCCTCCGTCGACCGTCCGTCTTCCCTCCCTCGCCATCTCGTGCTTTTTTGTTTGTTTGCCGCCTCCGGTCACTCCTTCGCGGACGCAGCAGCCCACAAGTCGCTCCTTCCTGAGCATTTCCTTTCTTTTACTCGACTCCGTTTTGTATTCATTCGTTGCAGCAGTCGCGTCTCTCTCTGTCTCTCTCATATTTGCGTGTTTTGTTCTCGTCTGATCCCAAACACCGCGTCTTTGCATCTTGTACTCTGTTGTGTGATTGTGTCTCGCATTCCTACTGCTATTACTCGCTGCTGCTCTGTTCCGCCTGGCTTTGATTGCCTTTTGCTATCATAGCTCTGCCGCGCACTTTCCTCACCTTTTGGTCTTCCTTCACCGTTGCTGATTGCATCGTGTCTTTGTGTTACAGCTTCTCTAACACGCGGCACGTCTACTCCCGCTTCCACCTTCCACACAGCGCTCCTGCTCTGTCGTTCCACTTCTTCATTTCCTGCTCACGCGCATCACCATGTTTGCGCCCCAGTCTTTCCCCATGTCGCCGGCCGACTCCGTCTTCTCTGCAAAGCAGCTGCGTGCTGCTCGCCTTCAGACCATTGAGCGACGTGCCGTCGCCCACGTCGAAGATGAATACAAGGATGAGATTGAAGAATACACGCGTAAGCTTGAAGTAAGTGACTCACAATCAGATATGGTCTTTGTTTTGATAATCAATTGCTTACGGTAAACTTTTCCAGCTCGCGTCTCTGCCTGATGTTGCCATGATGGATCTCCAACCTGAGATCGAGTGGTCGATGCGTCCTTATCTTCTTGATTTCTTGGTCGAGTCTCATCTTTCTTTACGTCTTCAACCCCAGACTCTCTTTTTAGCAATCAGCCTTATCGATCGCTACTGCTCGCGTCGCATTGTTTTTCGCAAGCATTATCAGCTTGTTGGGTGTGCTGCTCTGTGGATCGCGTCCAAGTATGAGGACAAGAAGGATCGCGTGCCAACTGTTCGTGAGCTCAAGATCATGTGCTGTGATGCCTATGAAGAAGACATGTTTGTTCAGATGGAAGGCCATGTTCTTTCGACTCTCAACTGGTCAATTGGTCAACCAACAACTGACACCTATGTTCGCCAGTTTCTTTACCCATCCTGCAGCCCGACCTTGGATCACGTTGCATTCCTTCTATCAGAGATGACTCTCTACCACAAGGTCTTCTTGTCATTCACACCCAGCACAATTGCACACTCTGTCGTTGCTGTATCAAAGCAAATCTTGTTCAACATCTCCACTAGCGTGTCCTTACAACCTTCCTCATCAAGCGACTCTGACGAGCCATTGTCGCCCGCACATCAACTCGCTTGCGACACTGCGCGGTGCTGCTCTATTCTTACTCAATATGTCATGCATTTACCTTCTCAATCGTTACAAACCAAGTACTCGTCTCCTCTGTTATCTCAAGCATCACTTATAATGCAGGAATTCATTGCACGCCAGCAACACGTTGCCGCAACCGCTTTACCACCTACTCCTCCGCCAACAGCAGAGTCAGCCGCGAGTTCTCGTTTCGACTCCAACACAGTTTCAGCTACCACTGTGTCAAGAGTTGGTGATGAGCATGCTGGTAAACTGACTGTCATGACTCCCAACGCATTCAACAAACAAGGCCCTCGGGATGCTCAATGTGTTTATGTGATGACTCCGCCGTGCACTCCAGATGAACCTGCTTGCGAAATTGCATTCAATTCTGCACCCAGTGTAGTTCCAAGTTTCTGCGCTGTTACAATTCCCACAGCCACTGCGTCGACCTAAATCGAAGGTGTTTAATTTGCTTTAATAATTTTTTTTTACTTTTTTTTCATTTATTCATTGATTTCGGAGTCTTCAGATCATTTCTGGTTTGCTTTCTGCTCTTATTTTTTTTTATCCACTCAAAGTTGCGTAACTCGCGCGTCCATTCCTTCAACCTGGGTTCTGTATCATTACGGTTTAAATTATTGAATTTGTCTTCATCATCGTTGCTTCGGTTAGCACGATCCACACTCTTTTATCAATCAACACTCACCCCGCTACTGCTTTTTATATTTAATGGACAATTTCCGCTACGCAAATTCGGATTGGCGATTTATTTATATGTTATTCGTTTTATCCTTTATCAGTTACATGTCATCTATCATCTCATTATCATTTGTTATATAGCTTCTGTGCCATACATATATATCTCTGGTGTCACAATAAATGTTCACTCAATCAAATATTCGTGTCTACAATCTACATTTAAATTATATCGTAGCGATTTTAAAGTAAATTCGTACATAAACACATATTGTTTTAACCTATATAGAAATGGCAAAAATCCCAATACACAAACCCCTAGAAGAAATGCTTAAGCGATCACGTAAACAAAAAGCTATAACCAGAGAGAAACTACAGAATACAATACAAGTACTTTAACATAAATTGTCTAACTCCGAAGTGAAAAAAAAAAATTGCACTAAATAAATAAATGAATAAAAAATACTTTCATAAAGTCTTATCTACACCATTGTTTTTCATTGATCTATCAGAATGAACAATAGCAGTCGCAGAAACCCCTGAATTTGAGAATGAATGCTGAAGTAACCTATTAATTGACGAGAAACTAAGTACTTTGTCACCTAATAATATATCTGCAGTAGCACCCGAAGTGCCTGCCGCAAGACTTGCTAATGAAGTTGAGATGTTTGAACCAGCACTTAAAAATGAAGGAGGTGATCTAGATGGCGACACTGGCGGCGAAGAAAGAACTGAAGGTGATCGGCTACCAGAATGAATGCCTGCCGGTTGAAGAGGTGGCGCTCGATAAACACTTCCACCTACAGATGATGACGTCCATCCGCTTGTTGTTGACGATAATGTGGCAGGTGACTCAGGTTCGATAATTGTAGGTTTCACTGACATCGGAACTGATGCAGTTGTCGTATCAGTTGTCATACCTTCAACTGCATTTGCATCAATGAAATCAAATTCATCTTCGTCAAACTCTTCTGTGCTAGCATTTGACGAGCTATCCAAATCATCTTCAAATGCCGACCTGTGCACATTTGTTGTTTGAGAACTTGAAGAATGGCCTGAGCCAAAACCAGCAAAAGCACCAGCAATTCTTAGATAAGACAATACAGAACGAGCACATGAAACTCCGAGGAAGGCAACGAGCCAAAGAACAGCGTGCGCAACAAGTGATCCTGCAACAGCACGATATCCTAATGGGATATTGCGATTGAGCTTCAGTATAACAATTACTGAATGTGCTGTTGTAGTCAATGCAGCGAAAATCAATGAACATGCACATATTATACTATTTCGACGCATTGAAGAAGCGGGTGACGCACGTATTGATATTTCTGCATCTGGCGATAAGCGAGCTGTCGAAGAGTTCGAGGATGAAGATGGCGATGATTCTGTATATAACTCTTTCCGAAATTTGAAATGACGTGGCATGCCTTTGCCATCACCAGTACGATATAACGATGATGACCGTCGACGAAGACGTGTAACTGCTCCATGTGGTGCATGTAATGGACGTGACGAAGTCGTTGGAGGATGATGGGGTTTTGGAGAAGGTGTTGAGGGAGACGAGTTATCTGGTGAGTTATGTAGCTGTGCAGGTGTAATATTCTTTGTGCTACCCGCCCTTGAAGCTGCTGCAAGAGTAGTTACGCATAATGAAGCAGATGCTGCAAGAGCGACAAGGTATGCTGCCGAGGCTGCATATGCTAAAACCTGGGGGATGGTGATCGCAAAGGGTTGAGTTGGAGATGGAACACCATATACCGATCGAGGAAGAAATATGTTATTCGGAACATCTAGATCAGCTTTTGCAGAGTTGAGAAGATCGGAGAGAAGCGTCTGTGATAGATCAAAAAAGAAAAGCGGCGGGAAGTAGTGGCGCCATTCACAACTGGTGGTAGTTGCCCAAGTGCTGCAGTAGGTCCACAAGCCGATACGATAGGTATCTGGAAGGCCTACTGATGCTGGCGACTTCGGAAGCAGTTTAGGCAATGCAGAACCTAGCGAATCGGTCGATATCTATACGATAAGATTAGATATGATCGATGACTCGAATATCCAGGAGAATAATTACGTACAGTATACAACGACAACCCGGTGATCGAGTTATATGGACCACTAAGAAAAAGTGCAGCGCATGCTGCAAATGTAACAACCACCGTCTATACAAAGAAAAAAGCGAAGAGTTAGCATCAACGACCAGTGAGCAAGAACCCGACCGATTGCGGGGTGAACTGTAAGATGACTTACAAATAGCGGGAATTCAGTATCTGATCTCTTTCGCGACATGATTGTATATTCAAATTCTTAATTCAATTGATATTTAAGGAGTCGGCTTGCAGAAGTTGATTGCAACTGATCAAGAGTGCAGGTACGGTTCCGAGAGGATGAATGACGAACGCGGAGAAGTGGGACTCTCAACAGTATGGAGAAGCAGATGATGAGGTCAACAAGAGCGATGAGATGGCATTGAGTACTGCGGGGCACAGCACGAGTGACACGCAGCTCACCGGAACGTGGCTTCAGTAGCACGCGTAACGGATGTGGATTGCGCGCGGTGAAGAATGAACGTGGCTTCGATGTACGTCGTGGGAAGAGAGCGTGGACCTGGATGGCCGCTGGCTTCGAGCCTGTGGGCGGTGAGCCGAGGCCACGGTCCGCGCCGCGTTGGGAGATCGCGCCCAATGATGCAGGCAAGTACAGGCAACGCTGGCGAACAAAGGCTATTTAACGGCTGTACGCCTGCCGTATAAGAGAGCAAACTTTAATCGCCGATGCGAGATCTCAGATTCGAGCCCGACGCAAGGGTCTAGTGCTAGCAAGCAATGTAAGCCAATAAACGAGGGCCTTGTGTACAGTCCTGTCAGCACCCAGCGACTACCGTAGCTCGCGAGCTTCACGAGAAAAAATCTCGGAACCAACGTCCTTGACGCACCGCAACAGCCCCGCATCGCAGCGGCACCCTCGCTCATTTGCTCGATTGCGTCTGGATCTAGAAGAGTCTATACGTCTATCGCATCGCGATTGATCGTCATGGCTACCTTACGTAGCGCATACCGCGCGCTATTGCGGCAAGCGTGTGCAGCAACAGCCGCTGCATCCACAAGTCGCGGGTTCACTTCAAGTGCTACTGTGTTAGCAAATAACATGCCACCCAAGATCCGCACCATTGTACCAAAGCCCAAATCTATATCTCTTATCAAAATGGGTCTCGATACGACACGAAAGGTCACTGCAACTGCTCTTTCAGGAGGAATTGAAGAGGATGTGAGTAGCGCCGACAGTGCAAAGAGTTCCGACAGCAAGATGATGGATGCTCTCGATGACAGAATCACTCGTGCTAGTGCGACCGAGGTTGAAATCAAGAAACTGAAACCAATTACACCTGGTTTACGTTGGTACAGACGACCAATCCACCGGCATTTATGGAGAGGTCGACCACTGAAACCACTGACCATTCCAAAGCGCAAAACTGGCGGTCGTAACTCATCTGGAAAAATTACTGCAAGACATATTGGTGGTGGCCATAAGCGGAGGTTACGTGCGGTCGATTTCCAACGTCTCGCTACAGGGCCCCATACTGTCGTGCGTATCGAGTATGACCCAGGAAGAACTGCTCATATTGCGCTGGTTTCGAACGACGCGACAGAGGATCTTTCATATGTTTTGGCTCCAGCCGGCTTGCGGTCGGGTGACAAGATTGAGAGTTTCAGATCCGGCATTCCAGAAGAACTGTACGCGAACGCGCCAGTTATTATTACTGAAACTGAAAGCGGAGAGGTTGTTCAAAATCGATATGTGGATCCCGCTGTGTTAGGAGCTCGCACTAATCGACTGGGCAACTGCATGCCGTTACAAATGATTCCAATTGGCATGATTATTCACTCAATTGGTCTATATACTCGCGGAGGTGGCGTTCTTTGCCGTGCTGCTGGGTCATTTGGTCGTCTCCTTGCAAAGGACGAGGGAAGCAACCGAGCTCTTGTTCGCCTGCGATCTGGTGAAGAGCGATATGTTCCACTTACAGCATGCGCTACAATTGGAATTGTCAGTAACGCAGAGCATCAATCCGCATCACTCGGAAAGGCTGGTCGATCGCGCTGGCTTGGACGACGACCACACGTTCGTGGTCTCGCTATGAACGCAAACGATCATCCACACGGCGGTGGTCGAGGTAAATCTAAAGGAAGAGTACCTTCACAATCACCATGGGGTACACTGGCTAAGGGATATAAGACGCGACGAGGAAAAAACGTCAACAAGAACAAGGTGCGGGACCGGCCACGCAGATGGTTGGAGACTCAAAAGCTGCTTCAGAAGTAGAGGAAGTAGAGCTGTACATATCATCAGTGTATATATAAATAGTAATGAAATCAAAACAACAAATGTGCGCGACTGCACAGCAGAATAAAATAGTCCACTGAGTACCGTACCGGCAACTGTACGATGAACCGTGAATTCGTGATATACTGTGGTTTCACGTATATGCAGGGGAGCAAACACTTGACAATACAGCAGGCCAATAGGGCGAACATAGAATGCACTTATTCAGCAATTAACTTTATTCGGCATTATAGCAACACGACCCAAAGCGCTGGCCACTGAGATGGCCCCAGTCGCGCGATCGCACAAGCCGCAGTGGCTCAAGCACGTCATCAGCACTAACCTGATCGGGCAGGCACACGCCATAGCACGCAAGGTCTGCTGTGGCTAAAGTGGCAGTGCATACATAGTGGACTGCTGCGCGCAAGCCACATTGATGAAACAAAGTTCTGCACCGCCACTGCTGGGAAAATTTTTTTGGCTGAGCGATAGTCAAGCGAGCGCGTATATAAACACTCGTCTTCAGTCGAAGCCACCGCCGGCTTCCTATCTTGTCTGTCCGTCGAACATTTTCGCACATCCACACAATCAAACATGTCTGCTGAAGCTCCCCGTCTCCGTCTCGGCTCAAAAGGTACGTAATTTTCGCTGCAAGCGTGCTGCAGCTCGCAAAAAGTACGAGATTTTGGGACTAACTGATCTGTAATAGCCCCCAACTTCAAGGCCCTCACCACCCACGGTGAGATCGACTTCCACGAGTACATTGGTGAGGGATGGGTTATTCTCTTCTCGCACCCCGACGATTTCACACCCGTCTGCACCACCGAACTCGGTGGCTTCGCCAAGCTCCAGGGTGACTTCGACAAGCGCAACACCAAGCTTATCGGTCTTTCCGCCAACTCGCTCGAGTCCCACGATGCCTGGATCAAGGATATCGAGGACGTCTCTGGCGCCTCAATGACTTTCCCCATCATTGCTGATGCCGACCGCAAAATCGCCTATCTCTACGACATGCTCGACTACCAGGACACAACCAACATTGACCAAAAGGGACTTCCCCTCACCATCCGTTCAGTCTTTGTCATCGACCCCAAGAAGACCATCCGTCTGATCCTCACCTACCCCGCCTCTACTGGCCGTAACACCCAGGAGGTTCTCCGTGTTCTCGACTCGCTCCAGGCTACCGACAAGTACAAGGTCGCCACCCCCATCAACTGGGTTCCCGGTGATGACGTCGTTGTTGCCGCTTCAGTCAAGAAGGAGGAGGCCGACAAGCTCTTCCCTGGCTACCGTGCCGTCAAGCCATACCTCCGTATGACTACGCTCCCCAAGGAGGCTTTCCCTTAAATTGATTGCATGTGTGTTTGTGGTTTTAGTTTTTGTGCGTAATAAGCAAAGTATTCATGATTTGGAATGAAACATTTTAAAATAGACTGCTGAGATGAGATGACTCTCGACGTCATCGTTCTTCCGTAGACTCAAGTCATTTGTAAAATTTTAAGAAAAGGGGTTTGTGGTGTAAACATAATGCGTAAACAATGAGTTACCCTCCTTGGTTTTGTGCGTGTCAAACTTCTCGACACGCTTTGTATGTTGGCTTCACATGCAGTTCACGCAACGCGTGATCGAATTCTCCAACTACTGATCCGCCATCAATCAAGCACATCAGACCATGGCTATTGAGTCAGCATGGCGAGCTGCGTCGCCTTCTTCTGCAGTATCAGCTGACGTTGCAAGCGAGGTGCTGACAGTGCCTGGGGATGCGCGGAGTAGTGTTGCTTTACTCGTCCAGCTGCGCGAACAAATTGCTCGTGAGATCACTCAATTGCAAAAGTTTGCGCGGGATGACGAAGACTCTCGAGCAGCAATTGCAAGTAGGATTCATAGTTGGCTTCGACATGCGGATGCGGTACGTGATGCTGCTCAAGTGCAGATGCTGGATTACAATGAAAGCGGAGTCGATATGGCCGGTAATGGTGAAGATAGCGAGGGCATCACAGTGCCGGTGGGAAAGGCTGCTTTGGCACGGAGACTACACGAGGTCACAGAAGAATTGAAATTGTAAGTTTACATTTTGCGAAGTGTGTGAGAAGTGTGGTAGATGAAAAGGTTTTTGGCTAACAGGGATCGTGATTAATAGAGATCGAAGTGCATATCGCAAAGCGCAGTTGGCGTCGCGGCATTCGACGGTACAGCGGCAAAGGCGGGAACGAGAGCTACTGTTCGCGCGGAGTAGCAAAATTGATAATGGTCGCGACAGCAATAGTAACAGCAATAACAGCGGCAGCAATGCTAGTACGGAAGCGCGAGCATTGCGGACGGCTGAGGACGCGACTGCCTCGCTGCGGCGAACACAGATGCTGATGGAGAACGAGGTGGCCCGGTCGGAGCTGACGATTGAAACACTGGAAGAAAGCACATCGACAGTACGCAAACTAGAGGCGCGGTACAGCGCGTTTGACGCGGTGCTAGGCACATCACGGCAGGTGATTGGCGTGCTCGAACAGGCAGACCGGTGGGACCGGATATACATGCTGGCGTCGTTGGGCCTCTTACTGGCGGTGGTCTGCTGGGTGGTGTGGCGGCGTGTAGTGCGGGGACCGGCGCGAGCGGTAGTGTGGGCTGCGGTGCGAGGCGGGCGGCTGGTTGCGCGTGTAGTCGGAAGCAGCGAACGCGAACGCGAGCAGCTGAAGAGAGATGCTGTCGACCACGCGCAGGACCAGGACCATGGCACCAGCGATCTCAGTGCATTTGCGACTGCAGTGGTGGCGGCGACGACGATCGCAGGTCTTGGAGACGAGCTGTGACCGAGCGCGGCGGCGGTGAACCGGCAAGCGTTGGCGGAGTAGCAGCTGACTGAAGTGACTGAAAGAGCCCGTCCAGAGGAGCTATATACGCGGACTACGGCCGAACAGGGAGCGGTGAAATCAAAGCGATGCAGCAATGCCATGTATATGCTGATGCTATACTGTATGGTGGTCGCGACTGCAGGCTACGAGAGTTGGGACCACGAGCTGACCGAGAGATGCGGTATCTGGTACGCCCACTGCCGAGACGCGATATATGATTTCATACCAATTGCAGGATATGAATATAATGCGCACGGCACGCGAGACGACACGGGTTTCTAATGTCGGACGGGCAGCCGCGGGGAGATTGAATATGAAATGCGAATTTATGATTTATGAAATACGATATGAATGCATTTTATTATGATTTATGATTCATTCGTAACTGAGCGCGACATTGCGCGCGAAGGAGAAGGAGGACGCGGAGTGACCGACGACGAGCGGGCCTCGGACGGGCGGTCGGATGCATGCCATAAACGAGCTGACGAGTGAGGAAGTGAGGACAGACGAGCATATATTGCAGCCGCCAGTATATATGCCAGGCCGCGTGGCCAAGGACGGATAGCAAGTAAAAAAAGTGCATATATAAGTCTGTATGTAGATCGAAGTGATTGTGCAATATCATGGGGTTTAATTCGTTTAAATGGTCTCGAATGGCGAAGGAGATACCGTAGAAGGTACGGTGGAAGTCAATATCGATGCAGAATGCAGGATGCAGATTCGCGCAGGTCACGCTATACGTCACAGTTCTACTGTACGAGTATACTGTATATATAACTGTAACACAAATTTGTACAGTACGTACGTATAAAAACTTCACGGACCGAGCGAGGGGCGGCGCCGCGGAGTGGACATGGTGACGAGCAAGCGGTTCGCCGGTCTTCCGCGAGCTGCGACTCGACTGCAAGGCCCCCGATAGCGGCGGCACCTTTGCGATTGCGCTTGCACTATGTAAAAATGCACTTGTCCCACTCGTGCAAGCTGCAGCGTCGTCGCGGTTGAATCTGAATTCCAAAGTTTTTGACCATCCAGAGACAGAGCATCGCACATGAGGGACGATCGACCGGGGGCTCGAGAGGCAGCGCAGCAGAAATGCAGAATGCGCGACGGGAGCGGCTTTGTGCCTGGCGGTGGCAGCTGAGTGGGAGAGCGTGGAAAGTGGAAACAAGAAAGGGAGCATGCTCAATGCTGATTGAGCGGTCAACCGGGTTTGAACCGGCGCCGCTGGTTTGGACCAGCGGCAGTCCATTAAAGTCATTCAGTGAGCTGTAACTGCAACCGCGACACCGAGACCAAGCACAAAGCCAAACCTGACACGGAACTGGTGCATTTTATCATTTTGTGGAGGCGGGAGGAAAAAGCTGAAGCGCCCCGATCGAGCCCAGCTCGATGCCTGCAAGAGTGGCAACGCAGCTGGCGGCCACTGCAGGGCGCATGTGCGATGCGCTGGGCAGCCGCCAGCAGCTCGCTGAGAGAGCGCTTTCAGCGACCGAGAGAGCAGCAAGGTGAAGAGACTGAGAGTGTTCTCACTGTGCTGCGGTGCTGCGGTGGAAAGCAGCGCAAAGAGCGCAAAAAGCAACGCCCGCTAGCGCTGTCTGACCTCACTGCATCCTCTGGTTGTGTTTGTGTTTGTTGGAGTGGTTGGCAAATGGCAGCTCGCTCAGTCGCTCAGTATTTGACTGCCCCTTCGCTCGTCCGCGTCACCGCGGCTAATCGCCAGGCCTCCGCCCCAGGCCCGACGTCCTCGCAGTCGCAGTCGCAGTCGCAGTCGCAGTCGCACGAGGCCCCTTCGGCCCCCGCCTGCTCGCCATGTCCGCGCCGGTCTCCTGCCAACCAGCGCAGCAGCGGACTCGTCGCGGATCGCCCACGCCGAGGAACCGGCGGGCGCGCGGAGCAGAGGCGGTGCACGACGGTCGGCGAGGGGGCCGCGCTGGCTCGGGCCGCCCAGCAACTGAGAAAGGCCGCCAGCCCGCGAGCGCGCCAGAGCCAAAAGCCAAAAGCCAAAAGCCAAACCACGCGGCTCAAACTCCACACGGCTGCTCTGCGCCCGTTTGCGCTCTCGCCGCAGTTGCACTTTTGTCGTTTGGCCTCTGGTCACTCAAGTTCCACGCCCAACTGCGCCTTTGCAGTTTGTTGTGCTCCCTAATTAATCCCACCTTCTTCGCGGCCTCGAGACATCAGGCCCTGTCCGCGTCCCCAGCCAAAAAGCCTCTCAGGCCTCTCCTCCGTCTCGTGTCCTTCGCGGCCCGGCCCGAGTCTATATATTATCCCCGTAGTCCCCCCGGGCGCTGCTGCTGCTGCTGCTGCTACTGCTGTTTGTTCTCACCGCCTCTGCCCTGCTTTCCGCCTCCGCCGTCGCGCTCCTCCAGGCTGCCTTCCTGCGTCCTCTGCCGGCCTCGGCGGCGCGTTCCTCCCTTCCATGCCACCGCCGCAGCCGCCTCCTCCGTTCCTGCTGCGTCCGGCGGCCGCGGCCTTCCCCACCCCGCCCCCGGACGCCTTCGCGTTACTGCAACACCAGCAGTATAAACAGCAGCAGCAACAATATCAATATCACCAGCAGCACCAGCAGCACCAGCAGCACCAGCAGCACCAGCAGCACCAAGAACAGCAGCATGCGTCCGACCTCGCGCTCTACCATCTGCGCTCAAGGCCCTCCACGCAGTCCAGTTCCATTCATCCACCCTCGTCGGCCGTAGCACCTGCTCTCGCCAACACCGCGAACCAGCTCTCGCAGGCTCCCCAGCGGCGGATTCGCTTGCCGTCGGCGCAGCAGCAACATCAGCAACACCACCAGCTATCGTACTGTGATCTGCAGCCTCCAGCACCTCCAGCGTTCAACAGCAATGTGTCGCCGTCGTCGGCCTTGCTATTCTCGCCGTCGGCAGTCCCATCACTGCCTTCGCTCATGCCATTCACTGCGTCTGCATCACCGCTGCTAGTGTCGCCGTCGGTCTCGGCATCGTCAGTCGCGTCGGCCGCTGACTTTTCCGCGGATCATAGCTTGTTGTCGTCGGATTCCGATCCCTTCGACACTTTGGCCGCCAACATGGCTTGTTTGTTTTGGTTCACGCCTGCGCACTTACTGCTCTACTGCATCGCACCTGCAGCTTCGATCGAAACCGCCTTTCTGCCCTCGCCGCTCTCACCAGCATGTCTGCCGACCCCAGAATTCCGCGCCTTTGTGTCCTCGATCTTGTCTCGCACTCAAGTCTCGCATTCTGTCGTCGCGCTTGCATTGCTTTACATCTACAGACTCAAAGTATCGTCGCCGTCGATTCTTGGTACCCCCGGCTCAGAGTATCGAGTCTTCACAACTGCTCTTATCCTGGCAAACAAGTTTCTCGACGACAATACATACACCAACAAAACTTGGGCCCAAGTATCAAAATTGCCCGTCAATGAAATCGGTGTAATGGAGGTTGAATTTCTCAAGCATGTGCGTTATGAGCTCGCAGTTTCGAATTCAAGTTGGCTAGACTGGGGTGACACTCTTGCTTGCTTTGTCAAGGCTCGCAAGAATGTTCATTTTGCTTCTCTGTCTGTGCCAGGTTCGCCTATCTCGCATTCAAGATTCGAATCACCACCAATTCAATCGCTGCTACCATCACCTTCCTCTCCTCCAGCACGAACACATCAGCAGCTTCCATTACTGCCGCTCCAGCCGCAGTTTTCACGGCAGCCACCGCGTCAAATGCTGCCAATTGCTCCCGTGATTCCATTGACTACACCACCGGAGTCAATCTACAAACGCTCTGCTCGTGACGCTGATCTTCATGCACTCTCACCAATATCGCCTGCAAAACGTTTGATTCCGGAATCTCGTCGTCCTCTGATGCCTTATTCGCTGAATCAGCATTTGAGTCCTCGTGCACCTGCGGTCGATCGCGCTCATGCACCACAGTATCCAGCACCTCCACAGCAACTTCCGCCGCCACCTCAACTCGCTCTTCCCGCTGTGACACCAACGTTTGGAGAAGATTCATTGCCGTTTGGTTATGATAACATGCAACGGCGAAATTCAGCTGCGTCAGCAATGACTGCTTCAACACCATTACTATTCCCGCCTTTGATTTTACCACGTGTTCCACCGGCTCCTGTTGCTCCGGCATTACATCCTCTTCCGCAGCAGCAACAGCAGCCTATGTTATCATCGCCATTAGTTGGATCAACTGCGGTATTGCCATTACGACGTTCGCGTAAGTCTCGACCACGAACTCATCATCAGCGCGCTTCAGTTTCAGCAGCCGCATCAACACCAGCACAGCTTACAAATTTCATGCAAGGTCCGCCGAGTTTACCTCCGCCAACACATATAATTCCTCCAGTCTTGCACTCACAACATCCTCCACCACTTGCGCCTGCATTAGCACCGGTTCAATTGTTTCCTCCTTCAACCGGATGGCCAGTATCGTTAGCAGCAGCTCCTTATGCACCGTACTCGTCAACATCATCTTCAACTCTTACATACGCGGCTGGACCTCATCCATTTGTGTATCCAGTTGTTGATGATTCATTTGGTTTAGTACCTATTCAACGACTTGTTTCAGTTCGTGCTGGTCCGCCACCATCTCTTCCTCCATTAGATTTCGTATCTTCACCAATTTACCAAATCTAAATCGCATTTGCATCTGCATTACTCGCATTTTTTACATAATCTACATCTTCATACATACGTTGTTATAATCGACAACATTCTGCATTAAATATTAAAATGGCAATAATTCGTTGTTAATAATTTATAAGTTATATATTTTCATTTGGCATGGGAAACCTTTTGGGTGGTAATAGGTTGCAGGTGTTTTGTTGGTATTCTTTTAATTTTAATTTGTTTAACTCTGGTTCATATTTCTATGGTTTTGAAAGTCTTAATTATGGTCTGCATATCATCATGTACATATTATATACATCTATACATCTATATTCATATTATTATTTAATCTTTATTGTAGTGATCAGATTTGCCTTTATTACAGTAACTTATAAGATTAATACTTTACTGTATTTCCATATACTCTAAACCTCTCTCTCAGCAAATGATTTAATCATTCCCTCAGGAGATTCATCATATTCAATATACTCGACATCAACAATTTCACCAGCCTCATCCGTCTTAAGGCAAGAATTGCATTGCACAAATTGTCTTCTGGGCATTTTATTTTTCAAAACCACATCTCTAAATTCAGCTAGTTCAGGAGTAACTGAAGTTGCATCTTTATATAATTCAAGGCCGCGACCAACATCTCCACTTGATTTGAAAACATGTAGTTTGGTTAAATATTCTTTAACCGCTGGTCTTCCATGACTTGAAATCTTACTTCTATCCATTACAATCTCAACTTCTCCACTTTCTTCATTCTCAACAATCTTCACAAAACTCTTATCTCCGTATTCAAGAAATTGTTTTAAAATTGAAAATCGTGCTTGCATATGTGGTTGTCCCCATTTATCAGATTGTGGATCCCAAAATTCAAGCCCAACGAGACCTGATCTTGCCATTAATAAGTATGCAATATAAACAACATCGTCTGCAAGTCCTTCTTCAGTTGATGTACTTGTATGTCCAAAGATTTCTAAAAGCGCTGGCTCGGGACATAAATACATTGCAACACACTCTGCTCGGCATTCTTCATATGATCCTGCTGTGGTTCCAAATACACTTCCCCATGTTTGACCTGGTTTATAAAATGTGGTAACTGGTTTTCCATCAATAGGCGAGATTGGTGGTGAAGCTGCATTGAAATTAAATGTACCTGCGCCTTCCGAAGTTAATTGAGTAAGCAATTTACCGCTACCGTGTCCTAATAACTCATGGATTCCAACTTGAACTTCAAATGCAGGTCCACGTAATTTCTCATATAATGCAAGATCTTCGGCGCGAATAAATGGGACACGCTCGTTACCTGATTTAGCATTCAATACATTTCCAAGCGACACATTCTTGAAACCAATAGTTTGACGAATATCATCGTAATTCGGAATGTTGATTCCAGCTGGAATTCCACTTCCGGCAAACGACATGACTTCAAGTGATGTGAAATCTGGTGGTGTGAATTTATCCTTCTCAAACTCCGGTCCCCACGGTAATAATCCAATGAAAGCTTCAGCTCCATTAACAAGTGCTCCAAATGTCTTGGTGCGTTCCTTGTTAACCATTGCGATTAAACCTTCCCATTCACCACGGATACCAGCAGGATCACGGTAAGTCTCAATGAAGCCAATGTTAGTCTCCACTGAAGGACCAACATCCTTCACCCACTCTATTTGTGACTCTTTGTGCTTCTGCATACTACCTTCTTGGAAACTATCAACGTACGCAGCTAACATACGCTCTTGAACTTCATTAGCAGCATATTTCTTTGCTTCAGCAAGCATCTCGGCAATCTTTGCCATCTCACGCTCGTGATCTCCGTACTTCAGAGTCACAGCTCCCTTGGTACCATCAGCCAACGCAACTTCCATAGTCGATACACCAGCACCAGCATCTAAGATCTTTGGTGAACTTGTTCCGGAAGCAATCAAAACTATGTACTTTCCAGCACCTTCCTTGACAATACGAGTGTTCTCAGGTAAGATAATTCCACCGATCGCATCATGAATAGCTTCTATTTCAGCCTGCGTAATGACATCTGACGATAACTCTGGATAATATCCAGTTACGTGACCTTTTGCAGGATATCCTAACAGAGTACTCTCACTAGGTTCAACAGAGTAAATTGCATCGATGACGGATTGCGAGACTGAAAGTTCAAGTTTTGATACTGCTTCGACGAACTTCTCCTTGGCAATACGGGGAACAAATTTGACATCACCGAACGATTTGTAATTTCCCAAATTAGATAAAAATTGTGAAAAGTAGTCCAACAATTGACCACTTTCTTCAGTAGAAAGAATGCCTGCAGCGGCCTCGGTGAGGGCCTGTTCAAGAGAAACATTAGGTGACGATGCAGCCAATTTGGCATAAGCAGCCATTATCATGTCGTAAACGGCTTCCGATTCGGGACTAACTTGACGCAATACAACACGACTTCCATAATGCGCTGCCCTGTAGATTGTTATTTGGTTAGCTGATGATCACAGATTGTACGGATCAGTATTAACTTACTTGGAGAAGTAGTGAGCGTAGAGTTTCTCTTTGAGAGTAAGAGCTTCAAAGTGAACCTTTGCAGAAAGATTGCAAATTGGCGGTTTTGCGTCCGCAAAAAGAACAGATGGTGTCTTCATCTTATGGATCAATGCGTAGTCTGTTCTGATGACCTTAGTAGCAGCAGCAGAAGCGGTGGAAGCAGGTGCAAGTGATGACGAAGACGCTAAATTAGAAGTTGTTGAAAGGCAATTGCGTTGACCCGATACCAAAGACAGCAGATGTGATATTTGGCGTGCAGAGCGTACACGACAGATCATCTACAGATAGAGGCAATTGCTAGATGGATTATGGTGATGCTTGAGACAAGTATAGTATCGTTTGGTAGGCATTCAAGCGGGGCTACCGTATAGAGCGACCGGCTACCGTACCGCTGGTGAGCGACATTCGGCCTAGAACACAAGACCCAACAACTTTTTGTTGCGTCTCACGACCCAGGCTGCTTGATGGTCGTGTCCACACATTTCCACAAATCTCGATTAGTTATACTCGTTTGCCTGCGTTATGTAAATAGATTACCTTTCAACTATCAACATATAATTCAACCATGATTGAAATCATATTCTCCACTGTTTTCGCTCTCGCGATGGTTTATGTCCTTTGGTTAGTCTTTGGCATAATTGTCTCAGTGGTGCAACCAACTATTGGAATGCTAATTCCAGAAACAATCTCACCAGCAGGTCCTCAACAGCAAAAACACTATGATTTCGCTCAGCTTGGAATGTTATTTGTGCACATAATTCTAATAACAATTGCGTATTCACTTTCAATAACTGTTGATTATATTGTCAAGTTGGCATTAGGGCCGCCAACGAATGACGATACCAGTTTAATATCCAGGGTATGCTTAATTCACGGTTCAATGTTTTTACTCGTCTTTCAACCATACGTTATTGGTAATAGTTATTTGTTTAAAAATAATGAAAGGCAAGTTAATAGTCATCGGATTCAATTTCTTCTCGTTACACATACAGTGTTAGCCCTTGCGATTGTACAATATGATTGCTGGAGTACTGGCCAAAAGATAACAAGCATCACACAAGCGACGTTATATTCAATCCTCTTCTCTGTTATAAGTATTGCAATTATTCTACTTGAACTATCTTGTATTTCGCAGCCTCCTCAACTTATGCTTCAATTAAATAATTCACTTCTCGGCAAAGCAATTACTACATCACTCAATTTCATTTTAAGTTTATCATCACATGTTCTTCTTACACCATTACTTCTATTATACGCGGCTGACCAACCTGCTCTTTTGCGAATATTTCATGATCCTCTAAATATTCTATTCAGCGAAGTAATCAGTGAAGTTATACCTGAATCTACCCCTGGTACTGAATCCTCTATTCCTGAAAAGCAAATACCAAGATCGCCCAGTGATGATTTATACAGCCCTCAAGTTTCACGAGATACTGGTTCATTTGCTAGACCAGGTTATCTTACACAACCGGGTACTGAATTTGACATAATTCGACATCTGGTCGAAAGGCACTTGCCTGGTATTAATAGAACTAATGTTATTGGCTTACTTTGTGCATCTATTATGCTACGCTCTGCAATATTGTGGATATTTCCAAAGACCAAATTAGTTAGTACTGCAAAAGCTCATGTACGAAGACATTTACAAGCTTATACAAGTGCAGTGGCGATTTTAGTATTTGGAGGAATAGTTGCAACCTGTATTTCATATGTCGTTCAAATTGGTACTGAAATGGACAGTGAGACGCGCAGTAGATGGTCAAAAGAACATCGGAGTATGTCGCTTTTTTATTATTTTGGATCATTGGAGGTTTATATGGATGGATTTCGACGTGGTCTCTTGGTCGGTTTACTTGCATTTTATCCAATTCAATGTCTTTTTAAAGAGACTTCTAAGCCTCTTATGGCGCTATTTCATGGTCCTTTGGATCAACATATTTTGGCTACTCCAATGGTCGTTACTCCAATTCCGCAAGAATTTACACCGAAGCTAAAGGACCCTGTGGTACATGCACCAAATCCATCAGAACAGGCAAGAGCTTTAAAGATACCTGCACCAGTCAGAGCTCCACGGGAGGCTACATGTGAGTCTACACCACCGACAATTTCACCTCTTGATACCCCATCACTATCACAAACTCCACCGCAAGAAAATTTTTCAAATTTTGAAACTGAGGACGTACAGATTGAGATCGGTGAACTTATGAAAGCAACAGCAACACTGCGTGATTATTTACGTCGCATGAAGGAAGATATTGATGCAGAGCGAAGCTCATCTGGTGGTTTGCATGGTCATAATTCTGTTCGGGGTAGAATTGCTGTCGCGTAACTTGTTTGCGGTTCCTTAGTTATCTAGTGCTATTGCTGTTCTTTTACTTGCTTTGTAATCTGGTGATTAAGTGCTTTAGTCGTATAAGAAGATATTAATATACTAGTTTTTTATTTCCTTCCATCTAAATCGTATTACAGTATGCTACGTATCAATTCTCTTGAACAATGGAGGTCGACGTGACGATAGTGCGGCGTGTAGTGATGGATAAAGCCCTAAACCAAATTGTCCCGACTGTCACGGTGCACCGTCATCCCACTGGCCACCGCCGAAACCACAGTTACGAAATCCAGGCATTGACATCGATTGCAGTCAACATCAGATCTAGTTCCTGCGGTATATGATAACTTAAAAGAAATCGAGAATAATTGCAGAGATAATTCGAATCTTAATCAACTTATCTCGCTAGGATTGTTACAATAGAGCGTACCGAAGCGATTGAGGTGAAACACTGGTCGTGCAATTTGGTCATCTCAAAGCATGCGACAGGGAGTTGCAGTTGGCAGTGTTTAATGAATTTAAGACATGATATACTGTACGACGAAATAAGAAGATAGAAGGATAAAAATCTCAACATCTATTTAATTAGCTGTTGTGGTAATCATACCTTCTTGAGGAGATGAAACTTGAGACTTTACAGCTTGGGGCTGTGAAAGCTCAACATGAGCGGGATGCAGATGAATATAAAGTATCAGAATATCTTGCTACTAATAGAGTAGCTTTTGCATCAACAGTAAGAGCTAATCAAGAGAAAGTATGGCTTACAAGACAACGAGAATCGCTGGAGAATGAGACTAGACTATTAGAGGATACAATGTTGAGGAAAGAAGGAGTAGTTACAAAACTTGAAATGAGGAATGATGAATTACAAGTTGCAAAGTTGACTTTGGAAAGACAACGATTGGAATTAAAAGAGTCAAGAGAAAGTTTCGAAAGTGAGAAACGTCAAGCGCAAGAAATTTCGGCGAAGATTGCACTTCAGCAGCGACGAATATGTGAAGATCTTAGTAAAGTCTATCCTATTGAGGCGGTACGTTTAGTCTTTGGTAATATTGGTTTGCGATTGTTGAACTAACTTGTTATTTCTTTAGATTGTCGGGAAACCATTGGCGTTTTCAATTAGAGGCATTGAATTGCCAAATACAATATACACAGGATATGATGAATCGCTTCTCGGAACCGCACTTGGATATACAGCACATTTAGTCTATCTCTTATCGTTTTACCTCGGTGTTAAGCTACGATATCCAGTATACCCTGGTGGTGATCATTCATATATTGAAGATCCAGTTAGTGTTTTTCAAGGACTACGAACATTCCCATTATGGTCTAAAGGCTCTGTATATTATAGATTTGAATATGGCGTATTTCTTCTCAACAAGAGTATTGAACAACTAATGAACTCGCAATCATTACTTGTCATAGACCTGCGGCATACATTACCAAACTTGAAATGTCTCCTTCTTGCGATGGAGATGTCCAGTTAATCTGGATGTGAAAAATCCCTGGGTGCTTGCATTTGATGAACTTTGACATAACTTACACAGGATGCATTTTGAGATATTTGTAGGTTTAATTTGTTTCATTTTGAATTGTTAATTTTATATGGAGTTTCTCTTTTTTACTGTTGCGGGGGCTGTGTGGTTGATTTCATAGGAGCACAGTGGATGTATAATACAATGTACTGAATATATACAGTTAATTTTTGTATGTTGATTTGTTAAAAATCTTGAAAATATCAATTTAATTACACCTATATGCTGATATTGCAGGTATTACACGCGCCTTATTCGCCCGTGTGAACAAATGTCTTGTACTTTTGCTTGTCCATCAAGTTTTCCAACTCAGATACATTTTTCATGGTAATTTTGCATATCCATCCTTATATGAATTATCAGTTTTGCTTCGATCAATGCATCAGATGAGTAAATAATGAAATACATACCTCGTCGATACGGGTCGAGATTGATTAAACCTGGTTTCTTTTCAAGCTCTTGGTTAACCTCCATGATTTCACCAGAAACGGGTGAATATATATCAGATGCTGATTTGACAGACTCAATTGCACCAATTGTATCACCTTCTGTAACTATAGATCCGACTTCAGGTAAATCGACATAGACTACATCGCCAAGTGCATCAGAGGCATATGCCGTGATTCCAATTACACCTTGATCAAATTAGACTGACTACGCTCATTAAGACGCACAAAATGCAACATACCATAGGAAGAATCCTCAAGAGCAACCCACTCATGCTCTCTGGTGTACAGAATACCTGTATATTTCAGATTAACAGCCTGTTGTAGGTTCGGTTCGGTATAAAGCATGCTTACCTTTTGGGAACTCTTTGTAATCTTTATCCTTAGAAGCATAGTTCCGACATAATAATCTACTTCTAAATTCAGTATTTTTGCAGTCTGATACACGATTCCGATAAATTTTTGACGCGATGCAGTAGCTTTGAAATCCTCGAGTGACTGAGATTGTGTTCTGCAGAGATGCACGCGAAACCCGAGTGACGATATTATTGGAGAGAACCCGAGATTGCGCGACGCACATTGCAGATGATTTTTGGAATTGAGCCATATTCACAGAGCTCTCTTGAATGAATTAAATATATGACAAACTTCTTTTCTTTAGTTACCGAGATCGAGCCTTTTCTTTTATGACAGTAGTTCCCTCGGGTGCACCGTGGTTCGGTTCAGTTTGCATTTATGATCCAATGACTTAATTGCTATTCAGGGGTCACGGGTGGGGTTTGTACGTGCATATCCGCCTAAGTTTATCGCATCTCTCTTCTTGAACTTACCCCAATCGGGCACTGCGGGGTATCACACAGCGGCGAAGATCTCTTTCTCTGGCAATATCAGAAATCAAAAATTTCGCTGAACGCTCCATTCATTACAGACTAATCCCTCTTAGAGCAATACTTACAATGAGTTCATCCAATCCACCAAATACATCGTCATCAATGCCATCTGCACTCCCGATTCCTCCAACGACACCTCCACTAACTCAACAATTTCACGCGCGACTGTTACAAGCTGCCAAAAATGCAGACGCACCACTTGCGAAAGCTGATCGACTTCTTTCAGCATCATCATCTATCGATCTTAACCTTATGACTACACAATACGGTATCACTTTCCTCTCTGAATTGATCAAATTGGCCCACAATCGATACGCTGCATTCGTGCTTATGCGCCGATTGGTTGCGCTATCGGACGTGATTGGTGTACCTATTGTTTCTAAATCATCAGTTGTTATAGCCCCATTATCAACTCCAGACGTAACAATTCGCTTACGGCGCTTGTCATCGCTTATCTCAGACGTCCGCATATTCAATAGATTATGGGGTTTAATTGGCTTATTGAGATGGGCAGTTTCTACACTTGAAAATCCACCTAAAGATAAATTGGTTAGAACAACAACTTTTATTCAAGTATGTAGCAATATGCTTTACCAACCAATAGAAAATGTGGCATATTTGGCATCACACGATATCGTCAAGCTTAACAAATCATTCATTAACAAGCTTTGGATTTTCTCCTCTCGTCTTTGGGCACTTCATGTTCTTTTAGAATTTGTTCGCCTCGGAAGGTTACGTTTCTTAGCAATTAAAGCAGCAAAATTTGCTTCTAAGAATGAGAAAACTGAAAAGATGTCAGATGAAGAATCTATTGCTTTAGAGGCCGCCAAACGGACCGAAGAAACTTTATGGCGCAGACAATTGATTGTTAATTTGGCTTATTTACCATTAACCATTCATTGGTCATTGGAAAAAGGTATCATTGGAGACCTAGCTGTAGGATTTTTAGGATCTATTGCAGGAGGAGCTAGACTTGTTCCACTTTGGAGAGATTTTTAGATTTGATACTATGGGTTGGGTAGATAATATGTACAATGTGTCAATGTAATAAGATTAATGATCTATGCATGTATTTAAATGGTGGAGAGGAGTGACGTAACTGACATAAAACATTAAAGTTAAGTGACATTATAACAACAATAAATATTTCATTTTTTGCACAAAAAAAAGTAGGAACACGTAACACCACAGAAATCATAAAAATTTTCAAAACCCATTCCATACTTCCACTCATTTCATTCACTGCAGATTCGGAACACGAACACCTTCTAAATCAAATTTAGCAATCATTGCACGATTACTACCAGCTTCTTTACTCAATTTAGAGAAATATCGGTGCGCGGTTTCTGCCTTTTCTGATTGTGCAACACATTCAGACTTTTGTCGAGCTTGATCATCAAGAACAGCTTGAAATGCACGTCGTAAATCTTCAGATGGGAAACGAAGTACCCGACGGCATTCTCCTGAAATGCGCGACGCATTTCCGTGAATGTAGTCAACAGATTCAAGTTCCATGCTAAGTTTCTTGGCAATCTTGCGTGGAACAACTCTAGGCATCTCAGATACAACGTATGCTGCACCTGCAACAATAGCAACGCCGAGTAATGGAACAAACCATTGACGCAGATTTCGAAGACCAACCAAAGAAGTCAACTTCATTAAACCTTGCACCATGGATGTAGGCACAAGTCCAAGAGCTTGACTACTTGCCACCGTCGCTAAAGTCAACGACATGCTCATTCCAGAGATCGTTTCTTTCTGGTCCAAATCAAAATAATCTGCTAACTCGATAGGTGCCGAGACCGAACCTCTAGCTAAAAGATCCCGTCGTCGAGTGAACATTAAACTGCTGTTGAAAATCTTCTCTGTGTAGTGCGGTGAATTTTCAAAGTGCTGCAGACCAACAGCCTTGAGAACATTAAATCCGCCCATTGTTTTCTTGCGAGCAAATTCTTCACATTCGACGACAGTCTGTTGAAGTGATTGAAGCATTCCATCACGAGTATCAGTTGCGTACGAGTATATTGAAAATAAACCTGGATATTGTACATATGTCTTTGATCCAATTTCTCGAATCACACTCTCAAGCTTATACCGCGTGTGCTCATACACATCCTTAGTAAGCTTCTCTGTGCGATTTTCCATATCCTCTGAAACAGCGACACTATTTCGGAGAGTGCTTTCGTATTGCGGAGTGATTGTGGCGATCTTAGATTTCAACTGGTCAACTTCATTACCAAGAAGACTTTCATTATACGATCCCAAAGCCTGAACATCGTCCAAGACATTAAGAAGATATGTCTTCGCAGGAGCAAGCTTCGAAATTGCACGTTTCTCTAGTACAAAGTTCCGCAGACAGCGTTCGAGACGTCCAAAATCAACTGGCTCTGGATTACCACTATTTCCACCGCCATTATCACTATCACCTGGATCATCGCCATCTGGATCACCGGTTGGAACTTGATTTGAACTAACAAAATGCACAAGGGCTTCTGCATTATCATAAGTTTGTGGTGACAGTTTAGACACTTGTTCGAGAATCTGCCTAGTACATCGCTCTTTGTCACGGATATTATCAAACCGATTGACAACGATAAAGATAAACGCCTTCTCGTGTGCAGCATTCCAGATGAATTCCTTGGCTGAGAGTGTAAAGTGATTTTCAGCACTAACCACAAATACAACAACATCAATTTCCTCCTGCCTTGCAAATACAGCGGTGGTTTGCATTGAGTCCATATTGAGACCAGGTGCATCGATAAGTGCAATGTCAACAACACCATTGCGTAGGAGACTCTCTTCACTTGGACGCTTATCGTTTATGTAAACTTTAAGAAGAACGTAAGTATCTGGACTCAAAGCAAGTCTTTCTAACTCTTTGAGTGGGAAAATATCGTATGTACGCTCGTCATGTCGGTCGTATACAAGTCCATGAGGAATGGCATGAACTTCCTCGACGCCATTGTTCATCTGTGCATCAAGAACCTCACAAAATACATTTGTACATGGCTGTTGATCCTCAGGTAATACATCTCTCCTTAGCAAAGCATTACAAAATGTCGATTTTCCAGCGTTAAGATCGCCAGTGACAAGAACTTTGGATGCAGTGTCTTCTATACGATCGCGTAATGACATGAGATGCTTAAGAGCCTGTACTATCTTTCCATCCAATAATGATGCAATTGCAGTTTTCTCAAGATTGTCCATAAGTGACACCGGTGATGTAGCTCCTAATTTAAGATCAAGTTTGAGAACATTGAAATCATGTGAAATCTGCGAACTCATCAAACGCGGTGGTTCACTGACAGCGACTTCCATAGACTGTTCTGGAGGCTCTTCATAATCTGCTGCTTTTCCTTTCTGTTTTGAGGATATCGATGGTGGCGACGGGAGATCTGTGACAGCTCGTCGGATTTGAGATGGGCGACCGTCCGATGATGTTGAATTATTACCATTTAGTGGTCCTTCAACCCTTCTAAACATTGGATACTGTGCTGGCCATCGATGATTCTGTGCTTGAAGCTCCTTGAGCATCACAATGACTGTCTGAATAGCGCGACCTAAAGCAGCACGACATTCGTTGTAATGCAATTGTTGTACTTGAAACCGAATTAGTCGCTGAGTATCTTAAAAAAAGTTAATATTTAAACAAAACAGCTATAAATTAACTACTTAAACGAACCATCGTCAAGACTTCCTCGGTCAATCTGAGATCCACCAGGAGAAAGTAAAGCTCCGAACTCTCCGTGGCTCAGTAAATTATTTCCCCTCTCATCAACATCTTCATCGGAATGAATCGAACCACCGTAGCCAGAGTCAACTGCTGAAATTAAAATTTCTCTGTTAGTCCCTTTACGTCCATTGGATGGTCCAGCGGCTGTTTCTGAATCAAAATATGATGACGACGACATGTTGAGTTGATCGCGTCTTGAACGCCACGACGGCCTGCTGGATAGTCAGATCAAAACAATAACCACGAGTTCCAGCCCTAGATAAATGCGAAAGCTTTTCAAGGAATCTTTTTCTCAAAAATAAATATGCTAAATTAGTCGTGAAATGAATGGTATATCCATTCCTGCTAATTTGCAAATTGATGTTGATGTCAGGTTGTCGGGATGTTAATTTTCATACTGTATAGTTCCACCATCTCGCTAGTCTATAGAGGTAGGGAGTTGGGACATTAAATCGAAACGCGTTATACAGTAATATTATTGGATAGAAAAATACGAAGGAGGAACTATGTTGCGACTATAGTTTTTTCTTGCACTATAGGCACCAGATTACCTATGCGGCTTACTTAATACTTTGCCAAACAAATCCCGCCGTCGTTGAGGAGGACCTCGTAATACGTACAGTATATCGAATCTCGGATAAAGCAGACAGCTGTGGTTTGGACCTTCTACGGTATATATATAGTACTGTACTGTGTACGGGAGTCACAGTAGATACTGAATATTTAGATACATCGCAGGAAACTTTGGATTTTACTTGCTATCTCGAAAGGATCTATGCGCTGCGCGAATCTCTGCAGCGGGACCGCTGGACAGCTGGAGCATCGCAAAGTATAGCCTATTACTGTCACAACACACCATTGAAACGTGCCGTGGCCTTTTTATAAAGACAATAAGTGGACAGAGCATTGAGCACTACAGTATTAAAGTGAAATTAGAAAAAAAGAATATACACACAGCACCGAAAACAAAGCAGAATATACCAGGGCTGGGGCTTTTTCTTCAATATTTTACAGTATATATGCGGTCAATGAAACTTAATTGCGTCCTTCGGGACATATGGTCAATTTGAAACGATACAGAGAAGATTAGCATGGCCCCTGCATAAGGATGACACGCTTTGATAAAGAGAGTAAAAAGTTTTTTTTTGACAAATTTTAAGCGATGGTATGCAGGTTCGAGTCTCGGTAACTGCATGATTTTTTTTATGTTTAAACTGCAATTTCAACGTTAAATCAAGGTTTAATTTCAAAAGTTTAATTCCATCAACAGCCCGCGGACGTTAGCAGGTCGCGTCCCTCAATTGATACCTCTCACGCCGTTACCTATACTGTATACAGCAGAATATCAAAGACCACAGCTCTATATATACCTACCAGTACGAGTCTTCGCCGCTGCTCAACCCGACAGCGACCAAAATGACAACGATGACGCCCCGGAATCCGCTCATAAGTCTTCTAAAAATCACTATGAATTTTATTCATACGTGATGATCCTTGTGCCGCTCTTTTGCGGCATCGTCCCTTTGACTATAGCAATTGTTTTTATGTGGTTATATCCCAAAAAAGATGTCTTTGGGTCCTTGATGACTATTACTGTGACGATGCTCTCAATTCCTGGCCTTATTATGAAAAGGTCCACTCGAAGGTACTGGTCCGCAGCTGCACAAGTTCACAGAGATACACCAGAAAGGACTCATCCATACGAACGAAGACGAGTGCAAATTCTCGTTTTTATCTCATTGATTCTAAAAGGTATCGCCTTCGTAATTTCGATCATAAAAAAGCTGTAACTTGATCTTAATACAGAAGATGCCTATTAATCTGAACAAATATTCAAAAATTTGCAATTACATAACAAGCTATTTTGTTCTACAATATATTTATATTCTTCTGTACACTGTTGCTATTTGCTATATTGCCGATTCATTTATTACGTTATACTGTATATTCTTATTATTTTCTCATTCGTTTCTCATTAATTCAATTTGAGCACTTACTACTATTTTTCTTTATTCTTCGTAAAATACACATTAAAAACCAGTTCCACAATAATAAACTAAACGTGAATAACAATCAAAAGGTATATCCAAAAATGTTGAAATAGTGCAAGACTAAGAAGGTACAGCACATGTCGATTTGCGGCTAACATTTTCATCAAATGTGTTCCAATTTTTATTACATGTGTTCCACCTGAGAAATAGTTTGTATTAATTACCTCCGGTTTTACTTAAGTATAATTGCACGATCTCGATTTGAATCATTTGATATGCCTGTAACGAAATCGTGCAAAATTGGTTTTCTCATACCGTAGGACGAACAAATATGTGATGATAGCATCGATCCCTAAATTTGAACAGGTGGTCGGTCAGATAAGACCACCAGGATATTATGATTGTCCGAAAAAACGCACGCCTGCCTCCTCGCCATCCGTAGTTCTTATCATCTGTGCTGTTTTACGTCGAACAAGAACATCAATTGCTTTGCGTAAAACACTTGCTTCAATACCTCTAAAATCTATACTGAGGCGTTTCTTCGTCAGTAAGTGAAGAATCATGTTAAAACAAAAATGCGTACCCTGCGAATACGATTGATCCCCATCTGCAATTTCGTAAAGAGTAAGAATTGCATTCTTCTGACCAGTAGAGTCAATCTGAACAATAAATCAATCAGTAAATAAAGATAAGTTTTATTGCAAAAGATCAAATTGCGTACCCAATCTGAAATAATGTTTGCCCACTCGTCCGGTCTCCTCCAGAAGATCAATGAACTAGTACTTTTTCCACCGGCTGAACTGACCCATTCTGCATCTCCTTGACTAACCATATATTCAATTACTTCTCGACATATATCTGGCTTTAATGACCCTATGGAGCATTAGTACAGCCACTTGAGACTCTGGAGTCAATTGAATTCAGGAGCGACACTCACGATTTATAGCTCGGTTATTAAATAAATCCAGTTCTGAAGCTGAATTTAAATCGATACGCCAAATGCGATTATATCGACAATATGCAAGAATCAGTGATGACCATAGTGATAATTGTGATGACCAGGTTTGATTATTTGGCTGTCTGGTGAAGAATGGCGGAAATGAATAGATTGATGGGAACGGGAATCCATCGGGTGTTGTCGCTGTATCTGCAGAGCGCTCGTTTAATGGAGCTTCTATCTTTGACATTATATATTTATGAATCTATTATATGGGGACAATTTGAGATGCTATTGATATTGGCCTGCGTTGCCGCTCGATTATCTTAATCCTCAGGTACAGTACAGGTTTGAATCTTGATAACATCGCGAGCTGGCGAATACAACGAGCCTTGTGATGGTACAAAACCAAAACGGCTTATCCCATTTCCACAGATCGCAAGCTCCCCATGCCACAGGATGCTCGTTATTATTCTGTTTAATTGTCTTTCTGAAGTTAATGTAATTGAGATGTGTTTAAGTATCATCGAACGATAAAGTAGTAGCCGCGATATGCTGCAGACTGTAGCCAAGCGACCGGCCTTACAGTGCACGTGTAACTCTGCAGTTTTGATTCATGATAAACAGTACAGATTCAAAACAGTACAATGGCATTATAGAGAAAATCAAATAAGAGATTAATTACAAAGCTTTACGAGAAGAAATCCACAGTTTTTCGTTCAAGACTTCTGCAGGATCGCGCCGTCGGTACAACTGACCGGCGTCATCCGGACTAGAAATCACGATCACGACTTGCGCCGCGCGTTGTAACTTATGACAGTGAAGAAGCAAAGCAAAGACGCGTTCAAAAGTGGGAGTGGCCGGAATGTTTACTTTCTTGCCTGGTTGCCATGGTTACTGATTCCCAGTCGATCAAAATTTGACTAGAGTTGTATTGGATTTGGAAGTAGCCTACTACGAATCGGCCAGGATTTGGAAGTCAACCAGAAAATTGTCAACATAAACAAACTGCCCGCCCGGCATCAAACACCCCCCGGTCCCACCTTCCATCTTTTCCTCTCTTTCTTTTCTTTTCCCAGTCTTGCGCCACAATATACGTGCCCCGAGACTCTCAATTTGCCTGCAGCTGCTTCCAATTCGTTTCCACCCCTTTACTTTCACCTCCGCCGATTCCCCGCTGTTGTACGTCAATTCACTTTTCCACAACCTGACGATCTACTAACCTACCTTCTTCCAGAGTGCACTTTGCGACCAACATGCGCTTTCTTAATTGCATCCGTCAAAGAGTTTTTCAGCCTCTCCTCCGCCAACCTCCCCGCCGGTCAGATATCCTCGACACCGTGGGCCTGGGTCGATTTCATCGTTCCAGAAACCCGCAGCTGAATCTCGCCGTCACCAACTCGCGCACACAGCCGTCCTCCAGGCCGCGCAGCCGAAGATTGGAACTCATGGCGGAACAGGCACTTTCATCTGTTGCGAGCCCAATCGCCCCTTCGGCCGGTATTCCAATTTACAGTGCGATACTTCATCGCTTGGATGGGGATGCTGCTCGAAATCTCCCGCCTGCAGTCCCGATGTGCCTGTCAGATAACCTTGACGAGCCTTTGGTTCCGGAATGGCCAATGGATAGATTACCACGCGTGTTTACTTTCGGAGAACGTCGGATTCGTGAGTGTCTTCTCAACTGGTTTGCATGCCAAACGTTTCCAAGATTCGATAATTACCGAGAGAGAATGGAGAGGACTCAAGAAGCTCCATTTGTTAGGGCAGAGCCATATCCGAGGTAGGAAGCTGATTTTCCTGGTGAACGGTCATTGTACATTCGAAGTCGCAAGCCTGCACCCCAGTCGCTCGATAGAATGGATCCTGTTGAATGTGCCAAACGTCTTTGGAGAAGAGATTCGTCAGTTTTCAATCCTGTGGTTCCCTCACCTCTCAGACCATTGTTACCGTATCCTATGGTGCCTCAAATATCTCCTATGCGTATGCTGAAGACGATCGATGTCGGAAAAGAACCATTACTTCGCTACGCCGTCGAGACTAATGCGAGACAGCTTTTGTCAGAGGATCGCGAATGGACGAAAGTGAACAGCCTTTATCGCAAGGTGATTTCAAAACGAACAGCAAGAGAGCCAAGGACAAGCAAGAATATTAGGACGACAAGAGCGCAGAAGACGCTTGATGAGATACTCAGAGCCAAGGAAAATCCGCGCGCTCCTAAGAGAAAGGTTACAGAAGCCTCGTCGAGTTCGAAAAAGGAAACACACGATAATAATTGCCTCGAGACGGCCGTTAAAGATGAAAGCGGACAGAGTACGAGTATTTCGTTCTAATCTTAAGTATAGCCCACTGTCTAAAAACTCTTGATTGGTTTATTATTCATCTGTCATTTATATTAGGATCAAGGTGCGTACTCCTTTCAGGTTTTGACAATGTTTTTATTTAGTCTAGGTATCGCCATCGTCCTCGTCCTCCTTTTGCTACATCGTGATCGATGAGCGCTACTCAGTCTCCGCTGATGGCAGTAAGTCGTATCTTCCTTTTTTATTTGACGATCAATAACTAACTTCTTCTAGCTTCTTCGTGTCGGTGCACCCGCACATCCAGGCAAGCATTCCTTTAACACATTGACACTTTTCTTAGACATCCGCCGCCCTTCCTCCTCGAATTTGCTACACCATGATTGATGTACGCAACTCAGCCTCCGCCGATGACGGTATGTCATATCTTCGTTTTTATGTGATAAATTATAGCTAATAATTTCGTATAGCTTCCCAGTGTCGGTGCACTCGCACATTAAGGCAAGTATTTTTTTATAGACATTGACAATTAACCTAGGTAGCCTTCGTTGCTCTTCCTTTCTGCTACAGCGTGATTGATGAACGCAACTCGGCCTCCGCTGATGGCAGTAAGCTGTACTTCTCTCTTCATTAGTGAATTTTAGCTAACCATTTCATATAGCTTCCTAGTGCCGGTGCATTCGCACATCAAGGCCAGTATTCCTTTTTCTTATTGACAGTTAACCTAGATATCCTTTCTTTCTCCTCCCTCCTCCCTCCTCCTTCGGCTATTTTTACGTCATATTGACGCACGCTTCTCAGCCTCTGCTGATGGCGGTAAGTTATATTTCCATTTTCATTCAACGAATCATAGCTAACGAATTCAATCAGCTTCCTAGTGTCGGTGCACTTCGCACAAACATGTATGTCATTCCACATTTTGTCAATGCTAACGTCAAATGGATATCGTCGTCGTCGTCTTCGTTTGTAGTCTGTTCAGGCGCGGTCAACCTTCGGTCCGCTTTTACATACCCCAGCTCGTGGGATGCCAGAGTACCATGATACTGCTGAAGAAGTCTAGCTAGGTAAAACGGAGCATCTGTCCGGTTTGATGTAAGTATTAGTATTTATTTATATTTTCTTTCACTGTATGTTTACTAATGATGTGATGTCTAGATTAGGACTTTGTTGGTGGTTGGAGTGGGATTATTGGTTCGGTCTAAGGGATTTGATTGTTATACTTGGGAAGGAACTGGAGGTTTAGATCGCTTCGTTTTATTATAAGCATTATATCGTCAAGAATTACCATTGTATTATGGTCTCATGGTTCATACCAAATCTACTCAATATTTTATTTCAAGTTTCAATTCACTACAATGTGATTCAATTCAATACAGATAGCTTCAATATCGATTTCGATGCCACAACAAAATTATATTTTCAAGAATACGAAATGCTATTCTTAAATACAAAATAGATTCATTCAAATCAAATACCTTTCATGATATCTGGATTATTCAAGTTATTTCAAGTTTTTGCTGGATCTTTAATAAATTTTATTGCTGTATCATCATATTTCTTTCTCCGTAGTTGTAATTGTAGTACTGTATGTTGTAGCAATTATACCATGGTATAGTGTAGTTTCATTGTCATATTTGTACAGTAACGCTGTCATGTTCGTAGAATGTTCGTATAGAATGGTTCCACACGGTGTGCCTGAATAATAGGCTATAGGCGAAGACGGACTACGTTCGCTACCGAAAAAGATATCAAGGTTCGTGAGTAATTAATTTTATTACAAAAGCAGTTGCATGTGATACGTGATTTTAAGAGTAGTCAGTCTGTCGAAGAGCTTGTATCAAGTTGTTTCTAGCTAGACTTGTGAGATGGTCTTTCGAACATTGTGATATTGTCGATCAAGTGGATCATCACACCGACTTCGTGATTACAATGCTGATACGATGTGCTAATGGTATTGTATTGATGTGATAATATTCAGCCGTTGCAATTATTGGTAAGCGGCAGAGACATAAACATATATCCAATTTTAAAAGATGATTTCCTGATTTGAGTGGATACGGTCACGTACGGCACCAGACGTAAGGATGAGGAGAACAGAATAGGTATCTTTCTAGATGTGACTGTCACATGTAAAACACAAGAGTACGAATCTAAGATAGCATCTTTTACGTATTAGGTATTTGGAAAGAAATTAATGCACTTTTGGTACATACCATGTGGAGATGTGGCGCTTTTGGCGTCGAGCGTGACATACGCGAGAAGATCGACAGAAGTTCATATATAAGTACTGTACCTTGAGAAGTTCTGTTGTAGCGAGTTGTAATGCACGGATGATACATTTAAAGCGCACGGAAGAACAATATAATCGTGCCGTGCGGTGCGCCAAGATGTGCAAGGCCATGTGAGAGCCCTGATTTGAAGATAAAATATCTCATTGGCTAGGTGCTACTCCTAAATTTAATCGCGAAGAATTGGAAGATGGCGTTTGGTGCCCGCGATGCGCATCGAGATGCCGTCAATTGAGTCGTACCTGCGTGTCCATGAAGAAATGGACGACTGCCCAGAGTCCAGATATGAGACCGGTGCCATGGCAACAAAGAGAAAAGGTTTGACTGGCGTGCGTGGTGGTGCGATAGACAGCTTAGACAGTCAATGCTGAGTGAGATAGTTTGATCGAGAAGCATGTGCCCAATTGAGTAAAGTAATAGGCGAGGTACTGGAGCTCTATTGAGTGTGATGACCGACGAGTGGCGGCGGAGATAAATAGCTAAAATGAGTGACGACTGGAGAATTACTGAACAGCGAACGGCGAGCGAACAGCGAACGGCGATCAACGGCCATCTTCTTCCAGGTCTTGACCACCGGTATATATTGTATATGGCACGGTCTATGGAGTACGGTGCAACGACGACGGCATATATGAATGTGATATGAGAAGAGATGGTCGCGCCTGCCGCAGGTATACTGGCTCTGAGAGTGAGCACGGGACTATGGGCTGACTTGCCCAGTTGCACAGCGCACAGTGGCTGCCAGTAGTGCGAATATACAATGTGACACGATAGTCGGGTCTACTGTATATATCATGCACTCATAACTGTCATACAGAGTTGTGCAGAGTTGCCGTGGCCTCCTCCACAATATGCTCCGTGGCAGGTCGATTACCGTAGTCTGGCGGAACTAGGAACGCCAATCAGCTGCGCAGCCGCCATTACATTAACTTAAACAGCACTGTAATGACGCCGCCATCACACGCCGGTCGGCACGCACATGGGCGCATCACACGTCGAGCAGCAGCCGAGCATCGATGCGCTTTCCGATGAGCTTCTCGATGAGCATCGCAACCTGTCCGGTGCAGCCGACCGCTGTCTTTCTGTCAGCGAGACCGGGGCGGCGGCGGAGGACGAAGCGAGAGCCATGGCTCCACTGTGTCCGCGATAGAGTGAAATGGTGGACCCAGAGTTCGGACTTGGGGCGGACTTCGCAAGATGCAGGGGACACCCGGCCCACGCACGATGATATAAAGTGATCGATCTACGCGAGCCAGAAACTAATGCATTGCTTTGCCTATACCTTAACTGCTTTTAAGCAGTCGGATCTTTGGTAGCTCACTAGTGCTCAACGGCGCACAACGGCGACGATAGTCGATAGAGCAATTAAGGAGAGTTCGCGGCCACGCCCATCGGTGCATTAGACTTAGAGCAATATAGGTGCAGTAATTACATTCACCGAACAGGAGATATGGATGCAGATTCGATCGACTCAGTCTTTGTGAGTATATAATCAGCTGTAGATGCTGTGCTGCTATAGGAGCTATACGGTATAGTAGAATCATGATAATGCGCGTCCAACGAAATGAAATAGGCGAGAGCCACGAGATGCGATAAATGATAAATCTGAGAGCGCGATAGGCAGATTTGAACGCCGTCTGACCACCCTCCCCCACCGGCGGACCGAGATGTAGAATTGTGCAAATTAACCTATTACGATAGGCGAGGACGATGCTAGATTTCCAAGATTTGCAGGCTGCTTGCTTTTGGCGGGGGATTACAGTGCAGTATTGGTGCGGTAATGCCGCTCGGTGGCGGGCAGGTCGAGCAGCTGAATAGGGAAGAGTAAGAGAGAGAGATCAGGCGGATAGGCGACAGAAGAGGACAGGCGACAGACAGACAGACAGGCGACAGTCCGGCAGACGAGTTTTCTGACTTTTCTCAAGTCAAAGAGCAGCAGCATTGTTCAGCGCATGGTATATATCTGCATGCCTGTTGGTCGCAGTTCTCGTCTTCTCGCCTCATATTTCAGCACTTGGGCAGCCCCTGCAGCGCGCAGAGCAGAGCAGAGCAGGGCAGAGCAGGGCAGAGCAGCGTGCTCGAGATCGGCTGCTCGCGGACTCGGTGCTGGTTGTTGTCGGATGACCAGAATAAGCCCGCGAGCCAGCGACAGGCCGACAGCGCCGTCCACCATCGCGACACTTCGCCGGGGCCGGGCGCAATTGGGTTATCCAACGCCGCAGGGGTCTGGAACTTGGAATGTGCTGCGCGCCCCTTACAGTACCGAGGATCATATCTGCACGGGAAATCGTCGCGCAACGCTCGCGGGCTGCCGTTGCATATCGGCATCGTACTGTATTGTTCAACTGAGCAATTAGGCGGCTGCTGGCTGTCGTCGAGTGGCCAGTCGCCGGTCAGAATACAGCACCGCACAGTGTATAGAGTGTAGAAGCTGTTCATGAGCTGCTGAGTGATCAGGCGTATAAAATTCGGTATTTGCCCACCGGACAGCAGCCTGCAATTTAGCGGCGAGCCGCGGCGATGCGGATGCCAGGGACCAGAGCTGGAGCCACGTCCAAAAAGCCACCCCGCCAGTCTCGGTCTGTCCTCAATTCGGCGCTTATATTGCTGGGTGCAATGCACCAGTCGTGGAGAAAATGCCACCGACATTGCCGCTGTCTGCTACGCCTGACCCATTATCGCTGCACGTCGGCGACGGACGACCACGGCAGTCCACGCCAGCCTCCCAGCTTCGCGAGTCGCATCCAGCTGCGAAAAAAAAGGTGGCCACGCTCCGGCACCGCAGCCGCAGTGGTGATCGACGATGCCGGGTGCGATGAGAAAGCGGTCGAGAAACCATGAGGTCTCCGTGCGCAACCTAAAGTCCAACGACACCGAATGGCCGGTGCATCAGCGGTCGCGGTGGTGTTCTGACTGTTCTCATCATCAAAACAAAGCCCTGAACGGCCATCCGTGATCTGACTTTGCGCCAGGCCGGACTTACGCTACTATCGACGGGCGCGTCGATAGCGCGCAGCCAACGCTCTCGCCCATGTGTGCGCGTCGAACCAGGCGCTTGGTGCCTGTTTACTAGTTACCATACACAAATGGCCGCGAGTTGGCTGTCTGCCTGACTTTTGCATGACAATAGAGCGTTCTGTCGCCAGGCGGCAGCACTTCGCTGCTCTCCGCAGGCTGCTCCCCGGCTCATTTGCTGTATAGCACCCGCGCTCACAATGGCAATGGCCAAAGTGCCGGGCTGTGACTACACCGGAATGCGGCCCTTGAATTTAGTGACGATGCCCGCGCAAGGGCCGCGACTCGCTAACGACGACGCGTGCAAGATGATTAAGATGAAGACGCGCCTCAGGAACCACCCTAGCCCTGGAACTCAACTTCTGCGCTGAGCCCGAAGCCTCAATGCATCGCCTGTCACCTTTGCTCGCCGTCCTCGACCTGGCCGATGGCGATATGTGACCTTTCGTCGACGCGGCAAAGTATACACAGGTGACACGAACAAGGCGAACCGCCCGAGAGAAAAAGCAATCCTGCGCCAGGGCACGGTCGCCCGCTCCCACGTGAGCGTCGCGGTCCCGCAGGCCGCCACCGGACCACGGTATCAGTGGTCGACTGCCGGTCGTACCTCTTGCTCGCCTTTCGAAACACCAAAGTCTTCTCGCGCCTGCTCCAGTTCAGCCACTGTCCACTGATGAGCACAAGCTCGACGCAGCGCCGTGCAAACTGTCAATGCTCATGCATTTGCCCCCTCAGACGCAGCCTTCTCATTAAGCCCGCTTGCTGCCAGTCTCTTATATAGCGACGTGATACCCCCCCCATCCTGTCATATACCCTGCTTGTTCTCTCTCTCCTTTCCCTTCTCTTCCTCCTTTGTTTCCTCCGTCGGTTTTTCTCTTCGGTCCACCGCGGTACTCAGCAGCAGTCCAACTTCGTGTGCATCTGACGTCGCTCCTTTCATCTTCCTTCCAGATCACACGAACATACACAGATCCGTCGGCCTTTCTTCCGCTGCAGGCATTCTTTGGTACCCGTCAACATGAAGGTTCAAGCTGTCGTCCTCGTCGTCGCCACTCTCGCAACCTTTGTTGCCGCTGAACCCGCCGAACTCGAGCGTCGCACCGGCTGGGGCGGCTGGGGTGGATGGGGTAGCGGATGGGGTAGTGGTTGGGGAAAATGGAGTGGATGGAGTGGTCCTTACGGTGGATGGGGCAAGTCCTCTGACAAGCCCGCAGGTTTCCTGAACTTCCCCTTCCCCGTGTCCACCAAGCACAACTACTGGTACCCTTCTCCGGCATTCAAGTCTCGGGGCCACAAGCATCACAAGTGGGGTATCAAGAAGCACAACGACTGGGGTAGCATCTGCGATCCTCAGTCGCCATGGAAGGTCAACCGTGACATTCCTACAATCTGTCCCATTGGTGATTTCTTCTTCTGGTTTTTCGATGACACCTTTGTCTACTCCCACGACGGCAAGTTCGTTGGTGCTGCCAGTAACTCCGTTGGTGTCTCCTTTGGTGACGATGACACCTCCAAGATCTCTGACGTTTCAATTACTTTTGATGGTAGCGTTAAGGTTGCTATTCCATGGGCTAACTCGGGTGAGGAAGACACTCAATACAGTGACGACCGAACTGCTCTTTGGGCTCATTCTCAATGTATCCCCATTGATAAGACTCACGCTATTCACATTTGGTCTATTGTTAAGTTTGACAGCCGAACATCTAGCAAGACTATTGGTTACACTCCTGCTCAATACGAAGTTGATGAAACCACTGGTGAGCTCACAGTGTCCCGCACGGACATTATCTGGGATGGCAACACTCAATACATCTGGGGTGGTTTCTCTTCGGTTACTGTTAACGGTGTTATCTACTTGTACGCTCTTGACAACATGCACTCCTCAAAGTTCGATATCCACGTCGCCAAGGCTGTTCGCTCAACATTCTTTGACTCAAGCACATGGGAGTATTACGACAAGTCAACTGACTCATGGAGCTCTACTCCTCCTGATGGCTCCAAGCGTAACAAGGGCAAGGCTGTGATTGTTGGAAAGGACCCCTTCTCATCTGGAAACATTTTCTTCTCCAACTACCACAACTGTTTCGTCCTCATGTACTTCAACAACTACGTCGACAACACTTTCTACGCTCTCACAGCTCCAACACCTGTCGGACCTTGGGATACTAAACCCATCAAGATCCACAAGACAACTCCCGGTTCAACTGGCTACAACTATGGCGGTATGGCTTACCCAGTTAGCACTGGTAACTCAATGGAGTACGGAAAGAAAATTATGTTTTCTTACAGTCATCAAGATGATCCTACCACTTGGTACGGAAAGACTGAGACTGTTGAATTTGAATAAGCTTTTTGTTTTATGGGTTTCAAATTTGTTTTATTGTAATTTTTGGGTTTGTTTTTATTTGCTGAGCTGCGTCGCTCGCTATCCTTTCATTAAACGTGAATGTTATATATAGAATTTAATCAATGAGAAAAATGTGATCTATATATAAAATTATTGTATCTATACTAAACAATTCGACATGCACTTTCTTCCATCTTCTTATCTCTATAAAAAACACCTGCTTCAATTTTCCTACTTTCAAAAACGTCATCTAACCAAGCCGTAATAACATCTCTACCAAGTTGAATTAAACTAACTGTACTCTGTTGAATTAACCATTGAATAGGGTCTTCGGATTCATCAGTCTCATGAACTGGGTTAAATAAATAATGCTGGTGAGAATCATCTGGATTTGTTCGCTCATGTGCTCGATTCGATGAAGGTGCCAAGTGAGATAAATCGAAATCCAATTCAGCTGAGTCAAAAGTCACTCGAGTATGATATATAGATTCAATTAAATGTGCTTCATTTTCATGGCCTTTCCGTCTTGCCAAATATCTTACATCAACATACTGTGGTAATTCTTCCAGAGTTTGATATTCTTCATGAAATGGAATATCAATCAATATAGCCATATCACATCTTGAAGCACTAGGCGATGATTGAGTTGACGCGTTTAAATATGCAATTGCTTCATCGCGTAATGAATTCATCGAATCAGAATATCCAGCTAATACAATTGCAGCCCATGAAAGACTTGATGGACTAAGTAATTCATCCATTATTCCAATAGTTTGACCTGGTCTTCTTCGAAGATAGTAATCTGGCTTCTTCCCTTCTATATTAACGTCATGGTGCCTTGTTTCACATGGTAATTTATAAACAGCTAGACTACCTGTAGCAATTCTGTATTGTAAAGCATGAGTTGCATTACTGTCAATTGCATTTAACACTAACGCATGTTTAAGCCGATCAGCGATTCTTGCAGCGGATTGAGCGGTTTTACTTGAATTATGAATTATTATACCTTGAATTCTATCATCTAATTCAACCCAAACATCATCAAATAATGTTAATAATTCTCCTGCCTCTTTAGACGCAATCATACCACTATGTCTTTGTATATCATGATGTTCAAATGATGCTATAATTTTTGCATATGTCTGTCTAGATCCAACAATATGAACTTCTCGTTTAACCTGTGTTACTAAATTCTTAAATCTTGATACAAGATTCCGAACATCGTCGATTGAAAGAATTGGTGTATTAACTATAACAAGACCGGGATAATATGCCTTGGCATCTTCAATTGCAGATACTAATGAGAAATGATGGGTCATTATCAACCAACATTTAATAGCAAATTTCAAAATTTATCAAGCGATTCGACTGTTTCTGCTATCCACGATCTAGTGGTCTCAGCGAGTGAGCTTCCATAACGTGTCAGTACTTATCACAATGACTGGAGCAACCGTGCTACTTATAATGCATGCTACTGTACTTACTGTGGCTATCTAGACATCGGCTGTCGGCGATCAGCGCAGCCGACGGCATAACGTGCACGTGACTTTCAATCACGTGCAAACTTCGCGGTCCACAATTCTCAGACACGCTCAGACAAGAGACATGATGATCTGAATCGGGCGTACAGTAGCCACGCGATCTCGTATCGCAAATGCAGCGTCTACAACACACATCTAAACGGGCTACACCCAACGTGTCGATCACATTGGCTGCGAGTTAGACTACTACTGTGCATTGCCTGATTTATTATCATATTCCTCTTCATATCCACTCATACAATCAGTCCTAAATACCATACGTTCCTCTCAGCGTCACAGATCAATAGATCATCATGCAATCTCCACACGCCAACAAACAAAACACCAATGCCACAAATGGCAAACCAATGGTACGCTAACTATAGATTTTAAGTAATAAGTTCAAGTGCTCACTTTTTAACATTAACAAATCAGACATCGAGTATTCTATTCCCGGAACTATCCAAGCGATTCACAGAACAGAAAACCGAAACAGGATCACTTCGAGGATTATTCATATTTTCAATTTTACGACGTGGTAAATTATCTGATGAATGGTCAATTTTATTCCAAGGTGGAAAGTCTTCTCCAATCGTTCATCATCAACCAATTCCTCCTCTTGATAAAGTAGATCGCCATCATCTTCCAACTGTTATAATTGAACTTGAAGATAGGGATTTGGTTAGATTTATAACTGGTAGTCTTACAGGGTTAAAAGGTGTTACCACAAAGAAGATTAAAATCGCCGGTGATTTAGATGTTGCTCTTAAACTTGAAGAAATCTTCATCCAAACTGGCGGTGTTAATCAGACTTTGGAATTTCTACGCAAGAATGCACAAGGCGAGAAATCTTCCAAGCTTTAAATACTCTTTTTTTTTTTTTCACTTCTTTGCAACTCTGTATTCATTTAACTATACCGTAATAGATAAAATATCAATAACACAAATCACTTCTTCACATATAAATCTACGTATTTATCGACGTCCATATTAAAAATCGAATGATCAGAAGCTTCAAGAATTTTCGAAACTTGGCCGTTTTGAAATCGACCTTTTAAATGACGAGAAAATTTCTCTAATAAAACAGGTGTTCCTTCTTCTCGACGTAATTTATGTCCGATTGGATAGTGAACTTCTTCTTTTAGAATCGTTCCATCTGAAAATTTAACTGTGACAGCGTTCCCAATGTATCGTTTATCTGGTGCATGATACTCAGTAGTATATAACGGTTCTTCTGAACATATCATTTTCTCTCGAAGGTTATCAATTGCAGGATCAGATGCGATACTGTCAGAGTAATCATCTGCAGTTAAACGTCCGAATAGTAATGGAATAGCAACCATATATTGAATGCAGTGATCTCGATCCGCATAATTGTACAATGGTCCGTTCTTATTAATAATTCTATTTCCTGCTTCTTGAGTTTTGATTTCAACTTGTTCAACATCAGAAACAGACTTTCCCATTTCAGTCATCTTGCCATGAATAGTCATTGCAGCTTCAACCGCTGTTTGAGCATGAAACTCTGCAGGATACGAAATCTTGAATAACACGTTCTCCATTACATATGATCCATACGGTCTTTGAAATTTGAATTCCTGTCCTTTAAATAAAACATCATAAAATCCCCATGTAGGTGCAGTTAAAACTGACGGTACCCCTGACTGTCCTGTTTTAACCATAAGTGCAAGATTAACAGCTCGACTGCAAGCATCACCAGCAGCCCAAGATTTACGTGATCCAGTATTTGGTGCATGGCGATATGTTCTCAAAGATTGACCATCAACCCACGCTTGAGAAATCGCATCAATAGTTTGATCTCTATCAAGTCCAATAAGTTTTGATACAACTGCTGTAGTCGCGACTTTAACAAGTACCACATGATCTAATCCAACTTTATTAAACGAGTTTTCAATCGCTAAGTTTCCTTGAATCTCATGAGCTTTGATCATTCCTTCAAGTACATCTGCAATTTTCCACTGACGTGCAAATGGGATTACCGATGTGCCTGACTCTTTATAAGTACGAGACAACCAATCAGTAACGGCAAGGATGCCTCCTAGATTATCTGAAGGATGTCCCCATTCAGCAGCAAGCCAGCAGTCATTATAGTCCAGCCATCGAATAATTGTACCGATTGAAAATGCGCCACGAACTGGATCAAGTTGATACGAAGTTCCCGGAACTTTAGTGCCGCTTGGAACTCCTGTTCCTGGAACAACAGGACCAATAAGTTGAGCGCATTGATCGTACTTGAGGGCTTCCAAACCGCATCCCATGGTGTCAAGCAAGCAAAGACGCGCTGTCTCGATCTGTGGAGTGGTAAGTAAATTTTTAAACAAATATGTCAAACGATAAACATACAGCTACAGGACTTTCAACTTTATAGTCATGAACATAGTCTGCAATATCCTGTAACACTCGATCAGGTTCAGGTCGCACATTGTCGGATATGACGCCAGATCGACGGACAGCTGCCATTGCAGAGAAATTTCGACTAGATGATCTGACAGTGAATCTAGCAAGACTGCAAGATCCACGATACGCAACTGCTCGAAACATTACCGATCACTATGTATCAATTGTCGAAATTTTTTGAGAAATGTAAGTGCGGTAGACTTGGTAATCCTTTCGCCCGCTCCGCAATTGAAGGAGCCGAAAAGGCGGGGAACCACGTGCATGCATCTCCCAAGGACACGACCCCCGTGCAGTGCGTGTAAGCGATTGCTTGAATCATTGAGCCAGTTCTTGAATTACAAGCCACTAAAGGCTGTTGATTGACGATTACAGCTTGACGACAGTTCACAATTTCGTGTTACCGTAAATGTTCGATTGCAAAGGCAAGATGAAGAACAAGTGCGGATTATCCTGTGGAGGCGTAAGTTACACTATCGGCCGAGGGACGAGCGTTGATAACGCCAGCCAGCAGTCTCAAAACCCCAACCCAAGCACATGGACTGGAACTTCACAACTCTCAAAGCCGCAAGATCAATCGTTGGATTGGCTTTAAAGATTTCCTATCAGGTACCGTGCAACGACCCACTCGGGAGTACCATATCGCCACCAAGATTACAGCAAACTTAAGTGGCAATTGTATTATAGTAATTTGCAACTGGCTGTGCTTACTGCTGAAGATATTGGACTAGTACTTGCGGCAGGCAGAAGTGCTTTTACTGTGCTGACGGACTGAAGCGCGGAAAACGCCAGCATCATGGCAAAGGCTTCGATACGCGTCTTGACTCGCGCGCTATGCCTTGCAGCAGCAGTATCTGCATTTCAATTACCACTCGGGTCTAACTTCATAACACCAGAACTAGATGAGAATAGACTATCATCACCATCGTCAAGTTCTTCAGCGTTTTCGCTCAAACATATATTTCACCATGGTACATCCGAGCAACCAACAGTTCATCGGCGACTTGATGTATCAGCAGCAGATATAATTGCATTCGGTACAGATGAAAATGGTGAATCCCCATCAGAGTCATTTCATTTATCTTCTCTATCAAGGCGTGCTACACGATTATCCAAACGAGATCCAGATACCATGGAAGAATATGTGGTGGCTGCTAACGAAGGAAGGTTACAAAGTGGTCAATTTGGCACTCGCGCTTACGATTGGATTCATGAAGTGATTGAAACACCAAATATAACAGATAAAGATACTGTTCTCGCATTGGCAAGAATGACCGCTGATGCATATAATGGATCACCCGATAATCCAAATTGGATTGACGTTGGTACTCCGTATAACTCATCGAATCCATTTGGATGGGATAGTACTGGTGTACGTGGCCATGTATTTGTTGACGATACGAATACAACGGTAGTTATTTCTATCAAGGGAACCAGTGCGGCACTGTTTGATAATGATGGCGAGACTGCTACTCGCGATAAGGCAAATGTATGAATCACAGGCTCCGCGACTATTGTTTCACTTTTGCTAATTTATATTGCGTTATAGGATAATTTATTATTCTCATGCTGTTGCGCTCGTGTGAGTTATATGTGGTCAACTGTTTGCGATTGCTATGATTCAACGTACACATGCAAGCAAAATTGTCTTGAAGATGCATTATACTCTGAAGACAAGTACTACCGTGCATTACTCGACATGTATCGTAACACCACCTCAATATACCCACAAGCGAATGTTTGGTTAACAGGCCATTCACTCGGTGGATCTATGGCTGCATTATTAGGACGAACATATGCATTACCTACAGTAGCATTTGAAGCACCACCTGAACGATTAGCAGCTCAAAGACTCCATTTACCATTTGCACCAATTCCACCCGAAGAAGATATGATTTGGCATTTTGGTAATACTGCAGATCCAATATATATGGGAGTATGTAATGGACCATCATCAATCTGCTGGATGGGAGGCTATGCAATGGAAACACAATGCCATTCAGGACTTGAATGTGTTTACGATACTGTTGCGGATCTTAGATGGAGAGTTTCTGTATCAAGTCATCGGATTAGATCAGTTGTTGAAATGATTGAGTCATATAACTCAACACCTTCATGTACAACTACACAAGAATGTACTGATTGTTTTGATTGGAGTTATATTTAATTATTTATTTAAGATTTAACCAATAAGATCTCGAAAGTGTTATAAAGTGAGCAGTTTGTCGGAGTATCTTGTACTTAAACTTTTCATGCAAGTTGCACCCGTACATGCTGTTGAATAATGTGGGTCAAGTCAAGAGTTATTTATTTTTCTTTTTTACTTTTTGTTGTAATAGGCTGCATATGGTTGGTTATTAATGCCATTTTAAGTGTATGTATATTGACTAGAAAATACAGTAGACAATATAAAAAAAACACAGATGGATAGATTTAAGTAGTGTCATGCGCGTGTGGCTTTTAAAAAGTCGTTTGTCTTGTACGTAGACACTCCGTGATAGCAATTGGCAAGTAGGCTCATAATAAATAGTCATTGATAAACATGGAAAAGAAATAGAGAAAATACATAGGATGGACAGATACATAAACAAGTGATGAAAAAACCAATGTCGATGGTTGAGGTTGAGGGGAGAAAACATTAAAATCGAAGAAGAAAAATAGCAGAGGCAGATAAAAAGACAATTACGCGAAGAGATAACCGGCGAACCCAAAAAACAATCAAACTAAGGGGACATAAAAAAAACACACAATTAAAACTCCTTGTCACGGTCAGACATGCCCTGTACAGGGTAGGGATACATTCCAGAACGCATTCCCATGGACATAGCAGCAGCGGCAGCACGCTGTTGCTGAGCTTGCTGTTGCTGTTGTTGCTGCTGCATTGCACGGTGCTGAGCCGAGACAAGAGAGTGGTCGTCCTGCAGATCATCAACACCGAGAGCAGGAGGAGGAACACCGACGGGCTGTTGCATTGGCGGTGGGGCAGCCTGTGGTGGAGCAGAGGGAGCGACTGGCTCCTCCGGAGCGTTGAGGCATGCCTGAATCAAGTTTTTGCCCTCAGCCTTGGTGACCAATGGTTGCAGTTTGGGAGTGGTGAAGGTGTACACGAGACCGGTCTCGGAGACGACGAGCAGAAGCACCTGGGTGCCGGTGAGCATCGACAGCTCATATGCCTGGACGAGTTAGCTGTGAATTCTATGACGCAGGAAGTGCGAAGATCCTGCAAAAGAAAACAAAAAAAACAAAAAACAAAACAACACAGACATACCTTTTTCATTATACCAGCCTTCCGTTTTGAGAACGTTATATGGCGGCGAGACTTGTCGTCAATGAATTTGATTTCGATCTTGCGACGCTCCCGCTGGGGCTTAGAAGTCTCCTCATCGTCGTCATCGTCGTCGTCGACACGAGACTTGGGCTCCTTCTGCATCGAGGGTTGCTGGTGCTGCGGATCGAGCAGATTTTCCTGCTTGGCGATTCCGGACATGGCGGGCAGATACAGTTGCAGGCGTGTGGAGGGGTGGAGGAGCGGAGGTCGGCGGTCAGGCAGGCTGTGCGGAGAGGGGACAGGGGAGTCTTAGAGCGGGTGCTGGGGGGCGACGATCGGCACGGCGAAGAGGCGCAGTAAGCGGACACAGGGGCTGCAAAGGGGGAGCAGCGGCGGAACCAGGGGGCCGGCGAGGTCGAGGAGTCGATTGTGGGGAAGCGGTGAGGGCGTGGAGCACAGGGCGGCGACAAAGAGCTCGGATGCGGAGGAGGGAGAAAGAGGAAAGGCGCGAGAGCGGCCGAAAAGAGGAGGAGGGCGAGAGAAAAAGGCAGGCGCGGGACAGAATCCGGACAGGGCGCAGTCGCCAGATCCGGGAACGGCGGCGGTTGAAACGGGACGGCCGGGTAAAAGCGCGGACTTGGGCCGGGTAACCATCCTCCAATCAGCGCGCGCTCCGCCAAGCGCCGCTGGCCTGTCCCGGCCTTGGCCTCACTGGCGAGCGCATCTCGCGACAGTCAATTAAGAGAGCGTTTGGAGCAGGATGACGTACTATAGGGGTGGTGGAGGGAACGCGCCTGAGCGGTCGTGACGGATCCACAGGCGCGCGCGGCGAACTGTTGTAGCGCCCACGAGCTACGGTCCTACAGCGGCCAATGGCATGCCGGCACAGCCACTGCACTGAGTTCATTCGACAGCAGCGCACCGCAGGCAGCAAGTATATAGAGAACACATTGTGACATTGTACATTTGCACTACACCAAACACGTAAACAACAAACGATCGATCAAAAGTGCGACAAAGAACCACCAGCCTAGCAGACGACCGCCGCGTACTCAGTCGAGAACGCGACAGGGTGACCGGCCTCAGTAGCGGGGATGCAGAACAACGACACGCCGACTATAGAAAACCAAAAACAAAACGAGCGGTCTAAACCATGTACACGAAAACGAGCGATACGCTTAGTACATCTGGCGGAGTTTCCGGCGAGCGTCAATCTTGCGGTAGACAACGGTGAAGGCGATGGCAATGCCTGCAAAACACAGAAAGAGTCTTCGTCAGCAAATATACACAATTGAACGGTAGCACACTGCCATCGACCGATAGCAGCTGCACTGCGCATGATGGGCATGAGAAGACGTACCAACAACACCAATGATGGCGAAAACGAGAATAACTCCGGCGGGCAACATTGTGAGAATGAGAGTGCACTGCACAAGACAGAGAGATTAGCATATCACGACACACAGAGCAAGATAGCCTAACAGCAGTAAGTAGCAGCTCAGCATCGCGGAGATCACTACCTCGCGACAACACAAGCTGCACTGGGAACACACTTACAGATTGAGCTTCGCGAAGAAGCGATGCAGGGGCAAATATGGACTCAGGACCGGGGGGGAAAGCAGAGGAAAGAGAGGAGGCGAGGCGAGCGGGAGGAGCGATAAATATGTAGGCGTTCTACAAAGAGCCGGGACAGGAAAAGCGCGCACGTTCTGCGGTCCTCGTCCACGCGCCGCACGGATTTGTGCGGCTCGTCCGCGGCTCTCGCGGCACGCGTCGATTGGCTTCTGAGTTCCGACTTCTGACTGCGCTGGCGGCAATAAAGCAGGACGCCCGAAACAGCAGTCGAGCGTGCGACTGCCGGCCGCTCCTGCCGCGGACTGGACGCGCTGCCGGGCCGCGAAGGTGGTCAGCAGCGGCACGTATGCTGTATACTGCGTCCTGCGACTGCAACGCTGCCCGCCAGCTCGACGCTTATTCGTCATTCGCCGCACGCGACCGCCTTGTCGGCTTGTCGCGGCCTTTCGGGGCGACCGAACAAGAGCCCCGAACCCTAACTGTACTTTGGCCACCTGCCGCATTAGGAACTAGGGTACACACACTCGGCCGGTCCGTCGGTCAGACAAGTGAGTGACCTGCTGGCTGCTGCTCGCCAGTTCACCGGTGGCGACGGGCGACGTCGGACGAGCATGCAGGAACTCACGGAGGAAAGTGGCGACCTTTGCGATGACCATTGTCCATTGGATGTGCAGAGTGTTCGAACAAGCCGGAGTGATGCCGTACTATATGACGGCTGGCTAGCTTGGGCTGCGAGTTGCCGAGTTCTGAGCCCGGATCCGAGTGACGACTGACAATGACGCACACGGGCACATCCGCATCTGTCTGCATTCACCATTGTGCCTGGCTCTATATTATATTATATATACGGTACGCCATGCCATCTCCGTACAGTAGCTCAATCCGTTGTTTCCAGCGCCATGCTGTGCGGACATCCACGACTTCACAGCCACCGCAAGCCACAATGCAGCTCAACAATATCCCCATCATATTGCTCAAATAATGTACTACAAAAGTTATAACAGATGTGATAATGATAATCTATATTCAGTGAAAGCAAACCCAAGTGCCATACTATACTATAAAACAAACAATTAAAACGACCCATACGACTCCATGCAGCTCCCAAGAAGCAAATCATACATAAATGTTCATACAGGATGATAAAAATAAAATAAACCCGATTGCAGCGTCAACTATACGCATACTGATTCACGAGTTGATCTACTGTGACTTGTAAGCGTGAGCTCTGTATAAAGCAATCTTTCGAACGGCCATTGACCAACCGAAGAAACCAGTAAGTGCTGATGCCCAAAGAGCGAGACCTTTAGCTTGTAATAAAACAGGTGAGTGTGATGGATCTGTGAATAATAGCGGCTTGCGGAAGGAAATCTTTGTTCCAGTTGAAGCTGCCGCATTGCGAGCTGAGGCTGCTGCTGGCATGTGCTCCATTGCGTGAGCGGCGGCGCGGATGATTGGTGTGTAACGCATTGTAATGATTAGATGTGAATCAAAAGAAGAAATGAGCTCGGTGAGATGCGTGAGTAAATGTGATTATTCGAAGCAAATACGGAAAGAGCTGGATGAGTGCAAGTAGTTGATGCTTGAAAGAAAGCGGAGAGGCACTGTGCGATGCTGATGATGATACTAGCAGGAGAATGGGTATGAGTAGCGGGAGCCTAGTGAGGTATATATATATACAGGATATCAAGACGATAATAGCTGCTCGGCCACTCTTAGCAGCATCAGGAGATTCCCGGTTGAAAAAACGATCACCAGGTAAACAACATGGGAACAAACCAGTTTGATAGTTGGAAGAGAGCAAAGTCAGGCAACGCGGAGGTCTCCGAATGCGCATGCGGCTCAAGGTGGCGCGCTCTTTTGTCGGGTGATTTTGTCCAACCAGCGCACGCAGCAGCGCAGCACTCAGAGCCCCGCATTAAGTGCACGCGCCCAACGGCACTCGGTGGCTCCACCACCATCGCCATCGCTATTGCACACGCTCCATACGTCATGAGTCAACACTCAACACTGCATTTCAGTCTCCATCTTCTACGTCATCGACCACAAATAATCACCGACCATCTTGCACCCGTTTGGCCGTCATGGACTTGTTGGCACATTGGATCATGGGCTTACCGCCTCCTTGGTACAGTATCATAGGTAAATGGTAATACTCTGCGTCTCTACACCAACATCCTGATTTGCTGTAATAAATTCAAATAGAAATAGAATACTAGCAATATATATACTGACAAAAATACCAATAAAAAAGCAAACCGTACCCGAAGCAAAGTGCATAAAGGACCATTATAAAACCTCAACCAACCCACGAATATCATTGACAACAACATGTAAGTTCAGTGCTTGGAAACCATAACTCACATCCACACCTACACCCTCACCCACAACAAAATTAAACAATCGCTATTATCTCTTCTTCAATATGCAAAATCGAATCTACATTAATATAGTATACTTCAATAGTGCTTTCTTGATCCATTACATCACTCATTTCAGCAGACGTTAATGAAGACGCCAGAGTGGATGTAGAGTAACCGCGAAGATTCACCGATCCCTCAGCAGGAAGGTCATGAATTTGAAACTCTCCTACTGGAGTATCAAGTCCAACATCCAAGGTACCCTTGACATCAACACTTACTTCTCCCGAGAAAAACATACGTCGTGCAATTTCCCGAAATACAACTTGATTTGTAATTTGAATTGGCACATCTGTAATCTCAGCTTCAATCTGAATGTATCCTTCAGGAGTATATGAACTCTCTGCATCTATCCAATCGGCAATTTCAAGAATACCGAATTTGTCTCCTTCGTAAAACATGTCTGAAACTCCACGAAGCTTGTCAACGGAAATGTTGAAATCTAGCTCCTTAGGGAGCTCGATAACTGCATTAACAAGGGCCGAAATGCGAGGAAGACTATCTCCACCTCCTGGCAATCCTGTTCGTGGTGGCATTGAGAACTTGACTCGAGTAAGGCCATATGACTTGACCATTCCGTCAGTACCATCGCCATCGCCACCACCGCTTCGTCCAGGAACGGGAACAGGGATCAAAATGGCTTCAAGTAGATTCAATACCCAGGGTGGGAAGTTGGGAATTGATTGACCTGGTTTACCGCGAACAAAAATTGTAATCTTTTCACCCGAAAGGTACTGACGCAAGTATCTGTCCATTGCTGAAGACTCAGGCTCAGTTCCAGGACATGGGAGAGTGAATGGACGAGGCAGTTCTGAGATATCAGAAGTGACTCTGACTACCACATCTCCGCGAGGTCGAATCACAGTTGGCTCCATACGAGCAACAGCAAGATCTACAGGCTGTTGTGGATGACAAGCTGGAGCCTCAACAATCCATTCTAAAGCTGGGAGGTTGATGTTGACGGGATACGGATTTCGGGCACTCGCTGATACAACAACTTGAATACCATGCGTAGGCGACTCTTGAAACTTGAACTGTGATACATTAATCGGAATGGAACTTCCAAACCCAGCTAAAATTCTTGTCAGCTTTGTAGAAAAGTAAAATAAAAAACATCAATACATACAAGAAAGAGCCACGTCGTGAGTGACATGGTGTGTTCCCAAAGGTAATATTCCTGACCGAAGTGGGAGATCTGCATCACCGCGGAAAACAGATTTCTCAGCCTGGCCATCAAGATACTTCTCAAAGAACTTTGCAATTTCGCTAGCAGCAGCCATGTCACGTACAGTGCTCATAAAGTCAACCTTTGTGACGTGTCCGTCGCGAAGATCGACAACAATGTTAGGAACACTGGCACGGCCGAAGATAACGCTTGCACCATTTTCATCAACGTGTGAAATGAAAAGCGAGGTATCCATGACTTCACCCTTGCGCATAATATTGGTGGCCATCCGACCAAAGTAACGCGCCACCTTGTTTTCAACTTTTGATGAGTCGAAAGAAACGTCTGCAACCACATGTGTACGTAGTCCACTTGGTGATAAATCAACAATGTTGACTGACGTGATATTGAGATTAAGTGCTTGTTTTGCGTACATAGAGGGTGCATGAATGCTTATGACTTCTGTGACTGCTACTGTGATCAAAACACAGACGGACGTTACTAGCAATGCAACCAGTGGCCACAAAAGTCGTCTGAGGATACTTTTCCAACGCGACGATTGTGGCTTCTTGAACAGCAGTGGCCTTCCTCGACCAAATGATTCATTATAATAACTCTCTTCATCATCTTCATCACTATCCTCCTCACTGTAGTCGTAGCCTGGAGAGTCGCTGAGCAGTGCTGCATGGGGGCTGGATCTTTGACTAGGATACGCCGGCGGCGGTGTCATCTCTGCATCCTCGTCATCAGAGTCTTGACGACTATAATACGAGCTTATGCTATTTGAGCGTGCTTTTGTTGGTCGCATCTGAATATCTGAAGTCAGATGAGGAGGAACAACACTGGTTCGCTTACTTGCTGGACTACCGGCGAGGCCACCGATGCTTTCAAATGCTTCCTTAGGCGACGCCATGGTGCCTTGATGTGACTATATAGCTCGCAAGAAGAAAAACGATAAACTAAAAATCTAATCAAGTACACTAAAAATATTTGAAGAGATATGCTGCTAATCTGTGATGTGGATTGGTGTGCTGGTTGTGCGGAGCGCGGGAGGCCTTTGCGATCACGGTACGATGTGCGTTTGCAGCAATCGTAGAAGTTGATCGCAAGGCAAAAAGATGGGATGGACCCAGATCGCACTGGCCAGGGTTGGGGCAGTTGACCGTGCGGGTCACGTGCAGGTTGGCCGTGTTCGCTTCACGCTCGCAGCCGCACCTCGAGGATGGCTCATAATTTTCGCCGAGCAAAAAGTTTACTATAGGTCCAATAGTGTTCGCCGGAAATCACGAATCCACGACACCAGTCTGCAGCGACTCCTGGAGCCCATATTGCTAGCAGATATTCGCAGATATAGTAGCTATCTGACAACAGCTACTTGGAAGCGGAGCAATACTAGTCAAACTGTCTGATACGCAGGAGCAAGTTGCCGAACAAGGCACAACCAACAGCCTCGGCTCCACAATGGCAGGATTAAATCACCAGCTCAAGACTTCATTGCGGAATATTACCGCTTCAATTGGAGCACGATATGCATCAAGCTCAGCTACAGCAGTGCGTGAGGGACCTCGTCACTTACTGTCTATTGGCGACCTGACGCCTGCCGAACTCAAGTATTTGGTCAATCGCGCTGCGCAGTACCGAAAACTTATCAGAAGCGAGAGTGTCTTTACCGGAGTTGAACGACAACCATTACTCGGTCACACAGTTGCGATGCTGTTTTCGAAACGAAGCACGCGAACCCGAGTGTCATCCGAAGCTGCAATCAATTATCTCGGTGGACATCCGATGTTTTTGGGAAAGGAGGATATTCAGTTGGGAGTGAACGAGTCGTTGTACGATAGCGGACGAGTGATTTCGTCGATGGTGTCATGTTTGGTTGCTCGAGTTGGACCGCATTCAGATATCCAGGGACTTGCAGCGTCGTCGTCAGTGCCTGTTATCAATGCTCTGTGTGATCGATATCATCCTCTGCAGGCCATTGCCGATATTCTCACCATCCAGGAGACATTCCCAGTTCTCGAGGGATTAAAACTTGCTTGGGTTGGCGATGCGAACAATGTGTTGAATGATCTGGCTACAGCATGCGCAAAGACAGGAATGAACATCTCAATTGCCACACCAGCGACACATCCCGTGGATAAAGAGGTTTTTGCGGTAGTGAAGGCGGCAGCAAAGGAGAGCGGAAGCACTGTTGAAATTGTACATGATCCAAAGGTTGCAGTCAAGGATGCGGATGTGATTGTGACAGATACATGGGTGTCTATGGGCCAGGAGTCGGAGAAGGCTGAGCGGTTACGCGAGTTTGCTGGATTCCAAGTGACGAGTGAGCTGGCAAAGGAAGGTGGAAGCAAGGAAGGATGGAAGTTCATGCACTGCTTGCCTCGGAAAGCTGAGGAGGTGTCGGACGAAGTGTTCTACGGCAAGGACTCACTAGTGTTTGACGAGGCAGAGAACCGACTGTACGCAATGCTTGCCGCGCTGGAGGGATTTGTCGTAAAGCGAGGAGAGCTGTCGGATTGAGAACGTAAATACTGGATTGAGAGCGGCGAGAGCGTTGAGGAGCTTTAAGACAGTATGTGAGGTGAGCAATAGCGAACGGTGTAGAAGTAGATAGAGCGGGCGGTTGCTGCATGGGATATGGGTGCAATCGACTGGACAGTTAACTAGTCACTCAATATTATTCGTAAGTGCATGAGCACGCAAGCTTGCCGTATGTATATGCAGTAGCCACTGTAGTGGGAGTTATGAAGTGCGGTGATGGTGTAGACTAGTTCGGCCCAAGGGTTATACTGTACGTATTTAATCGAGCAGGCTGAACGGAATGGGCAATGGCGAAGTGCAGCGGTTATACTGCAGTACCGGAGCGATCGATGGCCGGGATCTGCAGCTGTTGGAATTAGGGTTTCACAAGCCGCCCAGACCGTGGGGAAAGCAGAAAGCTTAGCCCGGCTGCCAGAACGCCAGAGCGCCAGAACGCCAGCAAGATCCCCTGGAGGCTGTGCAATCGCCGGCAGCGCAGCGCAGAGGGGGGGGGGGCGAGGAAGGCGATGGAGCTGGTCCGCAGGGACGAGCAGAACTGAGCCCACGCGCCCTGTGGGCTGGCTGTAGGCTGTAGGCTGTAGGCTGTATACTGTAGGCTGAAGGCCTCCAGGCGCTCTGCGCTGAACACGCCCTCAGTGCAGGCGCTGACTGCGGCCGCGGCGGGGCTAGGGCAGGCGGGCTGCTCTGCACTCTGCACTCTGCAGCACTGCAGCGCTCTTCGGCGCCACGCGATCGCGCCCAACTGCCCAGCGCCCAGCGCCCAGTTCTCTGCTTCTCTTCTCGCGTCTCCCGGCGTCTCCTCAGCGCTACTCCGGCTCGCCGCCTCCATCGCCATCCTCGTCCTCTCACCCCACTAGCTGGCCCTCTCGCTACCTTGCCGCTGCATTTGCCTTTTACCCGCCGTCCTCGTCAGCGTCGACTGCGCCTGCGACCGCCAGTCTCTCGCACGGCTGCTGCTCGCATCAACAGCATCAACCTCAGCACTTCCATCCTCGCCATATCAGTTCCGAGGCCGCTCCAACAATGAAGAAGGCCCTGGCGCGGCTACGGCCAAACATGCCCGCCCTCGCCGCCGCTGACGACTTCTACGTCGTGCTTGACGAACCGCACCGCGTTTGGTGCCCTGGCGACTCCATCACCGGCTCTGTCGTGCTCGACCTACCCAAGCCGGTGCGCACTACTCAGGTCCGTCTGCGTCTCGTCGGTCAGCTCACAATCCGCAATCCCATAGTCAAGGGCCCGTCAGCCAGACATGTACTGTGTCACGAAGAGATAATACTCTGGGACGCTGCTGAGCCGGCCTCTGCAGTATCTTCCACCCCCTCCGCCGGCTTATCAGTCGCCTCTACAACTGATGTCTGCACTTCTTCCGACAGCCAGCTCGACTTACGACCCCAGACTTCGACTCCCGGCTCCTCAAAACCTTCTCTGCGCTCTCGCTTGCTGCCAATGCGCCGATTCTCGTCCGCGTCAGACGTGCCCCAGTCTCAGAATTCCTCCGCCACCAATACAATTGATTCAACCGATGCGCCAACAGAATCAAATTCCAAACGACTACCACGAGGCGAACACACTTTTGCTTTCGTATTTGAGCTTCCAACAAAAGGTCTCATGACGTCTCTCGAGTTTGAGCGCGGTTCAATCGTCTACATGGTCACCGCCTCTCACCACAGGCCAGGCCCATTCCCACCAGCTGTCGCTCACAGACTCCTCAACGTTTCGTGTCCCCTCAACATTTCCGAGTTACCACCACCAAAACCATCAATGCTCTCGGTGGAGATTAAACAAAAATTTCGAAGCTCTGGCGGTGCTGGCGTCGCCACCGTTGTTGTCGAGACTCCGTCTGCTGGCTGCTTACGAGGCGACACAATTCCCGTCAAGATAACAGTTCGTCACGTTCGCGAGGTCCGTTCAGTCACTGGTTTAGTCGTTACGTTCCTGCGTATATCTCGTGTTTGTGCTCACGATCTCGAACCACTATCATTCCGAAAGGATCTCACACAAGTTATTTCACCTCTTTATATCGATCAGCGCAATCTGACTACCACAGTCACTACAAACATCAGAGTGCCAACAGACATATTCCCAACGATTGATGAGTATCCTCTCGTAGCATTCAAGTACTGTCTCGAGGTTGTCTTGGACTTATCAGGAAAGGCAGAGTTACCAATAGCACAGTCTGCACTCACGTCGCCAGTCGACGCACCGGCTGCCGCTGTCGCTGCTGCTACTTCAACTGGTTCACGCAATGCTACTGATCTATTAGCAAAACCGTATATCGATACAGAAGTGCTAAAGCATACAAAAGGGGTTGTGAGTTTATGGACGGAAATAGTGGTTGGAACCGAACGCACAGCGCGACCAAAACCACAAAAACAAACCGCTGAAAATATTCCAGTACCACGACCAGTTCTATTGCCGCAATCTTCACCACCAAATAGTCCACATCAATTACAGACTCCTCTAAATCGTTTCGCGGAATCCCAACTACCCGGTCCACTGTCAGAAGTATCAGCACGGTATTTGCTTCCTTATGAACAAGAAGATCAGTTCGATTCGCAATTGCCACCGTCATTTGAAGGCGAATCATCATATTCTGACGATAAGCGACAAATGATGGCCAGGGAAGCTGCTTTATTACCATCGGAACCTCCAAATGCTGGTCAACGGAGTATTGCAGCAGCTCCACCGTTAGAAGCTGTGGAAAGTTATTTGCCTTGATTCGGTTTTTGGTTCTGGTTTTGGGTTGGGTCTTTATATCAGGAGTTTTTGTAACCATATTAATTAGTTTATTTATTTATTTATTTATTAGCATATATAGTGAAATGTTTTTTATGTACAAGGTTTCGGTTTAATTTAATTGTTGGTTGGTATTTTATGTAACTTATTAATACAAGGATGGTACTTTTAAACATTTACGTTCTAAACGTAGAAAACTAGTAACCAAAGAAGCAGTCATTGGACATGAGATTACAGAAGAAATTTCTATTTACGGCATAGTTTAAGACTGTCTATTTACAAAACCATCCATCACATCGTCTCTGATTCATCTTCGCCAGAAATGTTTTTTACCAAGCCTCCTAGGTCTCATCCATCTCAACCAGCTTGAATTTCTTTGTGTTCTTGATTCAACACCTGATGCACCTAGACTCGGATTATTAGCCATTCGACGTGCTACTAAATTCGCTTGATGAAGACTTGATGATGATCCTGTATGATTATCCCACATCATTGTAACCCGTTGAATTTTATGTAAGTTACGTAATCCAGTGACTATAATTGCAAGTACAAATATTGAAGTTCCAAGCGAGATTGTTGTAAATCCAATAGCCGACTCTTCCATGTAATTTTTTAAGTTCATACCATACACTGCGGCAATAAGTGCACCGCCGCCAAGTCCAAGAGCAAAAATTGAAAATTTCAAATCGAGTAACATGAGTGAATTTCGATTAGCATCCAGAATAATATTAACAATTTCTTCAGTGGTTCGTACGTTTGACATTGATATACTTGTAGCTTGAACGATTTCATCACAATGCTGATAATATGATTCCAATAGCATTTCAACTTCTGAATGTTGATCATTAGGACGTTCTATTCCTTGTGCCTTTTCTGTTAAGTACATTCCGACCAGATCGTCATCTTGTTCAAGAACTTCGTTAATAACATCGCGAACTAATGTTGCCTTTTGTAAAAATGCCGATAAAGCTTTACTTTGAATAAGCAGATGACGCAATTTCTCACGATCAATATTATTTTCTAAATCAGCCAAAATTCCAGATACTATTGTCGTGTGAACTTTCATTTCTGCATCAAGTGCTGTAATTGCTGAAATTAAAATCGCTTCAAGTGCTCTCATTTCATATGGTAATCCACCCATTGCTCTTGATCCTTGTCGTAATTTTCCTTCCAAATCATACATGAATACCGATTGTGTTTGTGAATCAGTTGACCCATAGGCATCAAATAACATTATCATATCTGCTTTAACAAGTGCGCGAATATGAAGTAAACTGACTAGAATCGAGTTCTTACGAACGAGAATTGATGGCATTGCTGTGTATGATCCAGTATCAATTTTTCGTAAATCTCGAGGTAATAATCCATGCTACTTACATGTTAATAATTCACTTTTCAAAAATAAATTAAAGACGAAACAAACCTTGCTCAAAAGCTCTGATTTTTTAAACTCCCCACTAACGACTGTAACATTTCCTTCAATATCGAACACGGTACAGCGAATCAAGTTCCCTGAAGTTGATGATTTCTGAATAAGACTTCTTTCTAATAGTTCTTCTAATGCAGATTTCCCCCATTTCTTTCGTTTCAAATACTCTTTTCCATCTTCCACAAAATCAGGCGGTTTAGCAAGCGAACTATTCTGATCAATTTTAGCTCCAGCTTGTGGACCATCAAACATATTCCCATATTCTGAGCTACCATCACCTAATCCAGATCCCATTTCACGGGTCCCATTATGCTCCATCCGTCGTTTAAACTCTTCAAGTGTAGGATCCTCACTGTTCAACTTCAAGGCTGTATTTCTCGCTTTCTTAACCGGAGCTTTCTCTTTCTGTTGTGACATTTGTGGTTCCGGTTCATCCAATTCTCCTTCCTCCTTTAACGCTTCAATCACTCTAGCACTATTACTGTCAGCTTTACCGCCAGGTGCTCGTTTTAGTACAACATTTCCTCCATCATTGTTTGTTGCCATATACCTACACCATCGAGGATCTAATTGAGGATCCAAACGAGATGAATAAATCCCATCTTGGCGATTTAGCAACGTTCGATTTCCTTGACGAAAGGTTCCATTTCCAGCCTTACTAAATACATGAAAACTACTCTTCTGTTGAACAGAAACTGGCATACATGATTGTCGAAAATCAAATCGTAATTGGTGAGTTAACGAGTTAACATTCATACCAATCGATGCCTGCGATTCATTATAACATAATCTTAACTGACAAAGTGTTTGCCTTGACGGAGTCATTATTGAAATCAAATTCACAATTAAACACTCTCAAGCGTCGATAAATCTATATTTTAACCTCTCCTTATCTTTTGATCCGCTGGTACCCGTAAAATCAACTTTTCATACAAGAAAAAGTGATATCAAGATGTGATTCGAATAAGTTCATTTCATTTTAAAAATATTTAAAAGAAACCAAACTATAATTTTATAATTTTAAAGAGAACATTAATAGATTCCGTAGTTATACTATAATGAACAATTGAAAGCCTTGATAATGATGACGAAAGTATAATATGAACGTCGGTAATAAAGTAACTCCTCAGAACTTGTTGTGAGTTTTAAATTCCGTAAATTGTAACTGGTAAGTTGTACTGTCTAAAAATAATGCTCGACAAAAAAATCTGATCTAGTAATTGGATTTAGTATTCAAGAAATACATGTAAATGATCAATCTGGCTATATGTGTGTCAATTTAATAATATATACAACGTCTTCCATATTGTGGTATTTAACATATATATAGCAATTAATACGTATATATAGTCGTGCGGGCGGCCGATATATATATATATCGATTAATTATAATTAGTTAGGTATTTAACGATTAAACGCGAAAAAACGCGTGCGATAAGTACCTGCATGTGCTGCCAAAGTTTTAGAATTCATATAGGGCACTGAATATTTTCAGCATCTTATTACAATACTGGAAAATCACTTATTTACTCATATAAGTCAGAATTACAGCGATTGTGAATCAGAGAAGAGATATAATCAACTTGTAATTCAATAGCATGGATTAATCGCAACCATGTCTGACGCCGACTCTACAAACGAAGGGACTTCAAAAGCTGCTAGACCTAAGCAAGCTTCTCTACAATCAATGTTTTCTGCTCCAAATAAGCAATTAACAGTGGAAAATACATTAAAACTACCAGCATCATCATCGAGTCAAACTACTAAACATGCATCAACATTAACGCCAACGTCAAAGACTAAGTCTGATGAGCAATTAAAAAAATCAAAGAAAAGAGGATCTTCATCACAAGTTAATGCAATGCTTTCATTTCTTACAAAATCAGCAACTGCCTCTTCGAAGAAAGTGAAAGTTGCGGCGAATAATGAATCCACTTTACATGCAATTCCATTCACTCCCACAGCTACGCAATCAAGGGAGTCAGTTGATTTACTTACTAGAATCATGTCTTCTACAAAAGCAGTTCAAGAACAACATCGAATTGATGAATTAGCTAAATCTCTTCATGAACAAAGTAGTAGGAAAGAAACTGAAGGAACTACAGATCCTGTAATTGCAAATTCACAAGCAGGCGATATTTTGATGGCCGGATTAGATGAATCAAATGCTGCGCGCGTTAAAAATATACTTCGATTTCAAAGTTCAGATTCGAAGAAAGGTGACTCGGCTTTCCATTATTTTGATATTCGATTGGTTGAACCAAGCGAGCAATCTACACGTAATCGGCTTGTCGAATGGATTGGAGAGAATTTACAAGGTATGTGTGTTATAACTTATTCGTATGCAATTCAAATTAATTTGAATTCCTGCAGGTTGTGAATCAAGATTTGAATTACTAGATGGTGGAATGGTGGAAGGCATGCTGGATCTTGGATGTGATATGCCGGTAGAATTATTAGAATGGATGGCGTTAGAAAGTATGTTAACATTAAGCTATTTCCGTTGTTGATACTAATGAATATTTAGTGGCTTCTGAACGCGACGAGGCTTTGGCATTACGATATCTTTCTATTCTGAGCGTAAGTAAATTTCTATGATGCTGCCAATTTGAAAATACTAATCTAAGCTTTTGCAGATGTGTAACGAAGTGGTTGATTTGGAAAAACCTCTTATCGAGAATATGTTGCGAAGAATTGGAGTGAAGAAGGAATTCGAAACTTTAGGTAGTGTTTTATCTACTGAAAGGGACACGAAGTCTACTTATATGCCGATACCAAATGGTATGTACTATAGTATTAACAATACTTGTAATAATAACTAACGATTTATTAGACGAAGATGTACGATTTCGCACAATTAATATTGAGTGTGTCGTTCATTTATTATGCGTTATAGTAAGTAATCGACTATACAATCAAAGCTTCTCACGGATGATCCTATTATTCTGCATTCGAAGTTTATTAGACATCGAAGTATGTGATGCAGGATGTGCACTTGGTGAGGGACTAAAAAGTTTGGTTTCATCATTACTATCAATATGTTTAGAACTTATACCTATTGAACTTTGGTTAACAGAGTGTACATTTCTGCTACGAATACTTTATAATACGGTTCCAGTGGAAGCAAGATTAAAATCTTCAACAACAACTTCATCTCTGCGAGTTCGATTATTACGAATTTTACCGATTAATCCAAATCAACAAACAATGATGCTTAGAACTAAACTTGCCTTAGCTTTCTTTCTCGATGATTTAGATGTTGTTATTAATTCTATTGGTGATGATAGATTACCTATTGGAAAGAAAATATTACCCGAATTATCTTCAAACCCAGTGTATCGAGTTAAATTACATCGTGAAATTGATACGTCAGGTATTCCTGAACCAGTTGATGCAATGGATCAATCCAAAGATTCCACAACAAGGATGGAAATGGATGAAGCGGATGATTCTCAAGTTCAGATGGAAATGGATGAAACTGATGATTCTCCGGTGAAAATGGACACGGATGCATTACCTGAGAATGAGCCTCAAGCTGACACGATTGATAATGCAGCTGACGCGGTTGAAAATGCTGTAGCAATTGCTGATGATTCTACAACAGGCTTAGAAAAAACAGATACATCTGAATCAACATTAGGTAAATCAGTCACATCATATCCTATCTTTGTAAGTACTGCGGAACGTAAAAGACGACGTGACGAAGAAGCAGAAAGTATCGCTAAACAGTTACAAATGCAAGAAGAAGGAAATAATGAAAATAAGAATGGCTCTGAAGGCGGAGATGAGGAAGAAGATGCATATTTATTTGATTACGTCGAACTTTCAAATCATATCATATATTTAGACTATTGTCTAATGACGACTATTAAAGTTGATCGAGATTACGATAAATTACGAGAGATCATCTTCATCTTGAGAAATCTGTACAAGATAATTTTCGATCCTCATGCTAGATTTCCTGAACGAACAAATGCGAAAAGTGTGGTTCAAGCTTGTGAATTTAGATTAACATTATTGACAACTTCTTTTGAGAATGAGTTTAATATGTATTCAACTCGTCACAGTGGTTTGAAAAACACTATATAAATCCATAAGCCAATCGGTTTGGCCGAATAATAAGTGTATACTACAGAAAATTTTTTTCATAGAAATAAATGACAAGTCCTCACATGATTTCAGTAATATAAAACTAATGACAGAGATATGAATCTTACAAAACAATGAGACAGGAAACGCCAAACATATATGGACATTTTACATAATGAGCAGTAAGACACACTCGTAAATTAGGATGTACACATAACATAACAACAAAAAAAGCAAAATTAACAATTTTAGTCTATACAAAATAAATCAATCACAATATTATCTCTTCAATCATTCCTTCACCTTCACATTTCCTCGCAACTCAACGTATTTTTAAACTTCAAACAATCTGCTCGCTTTGAACCGGTGGCATATTTAATATTGATTCTGAACTTCCATCGTGCATTGTATATGGCGATCGTTTAACTGATAAAAATCCACTGGTGCGACCAGCATCTCGTGGTCCGAGAGTATATTCGACATCTGTGCTACCTAAACAGGAAATAAGTGTTAGTAAAGCAACAAAAAAATAAATGTATGATAATACCAAATTCGTAAACAAAACATTGGCATCAATCAAAAACTGAATACCCAGACATACAGGTTGGTAAACAAATATCACACATCAGAAATGGAGAGTTGGTGCTTGCCATTTGTAGGATAGTTATTGTTTTGGCCTACGTCCGAAAGGACAGTGGTGCTATCAGATCCCGATCCGGTACCAGATGATGTTCCAGCAAAACTATTCGTAGCTCTAGCATTGGCTATGCGTACCGCATTCTCGTTGAAATCATATGATTTGCCTTTTATGTCGTCTTCGTCGCTATCGTTCACGTCTTCACCTGAAACATCACGCGAGCCGCTAGGATCTGAACTGTTGCTGTCTAGTGACTTTTCCTTACGACCTGAAGATGGACTCAATGCGGTCAATCCAATTTTATCAGGATCAATATCCTTGAGATAATCAAACATTCCCATACGAATTTGCTCGCGGATAATGTCAATGTCTCGAGGGAAGAAAAGCTTTTGAACACACTTGAGTACTAAACGTGGCAGTAGAGCAACAATAACTGTAAGGAGAACAGATACCCAAAATATCAAGGCACCGTAGACCTGGTTCGCAGAGCCGAAGAATGCTGCAGAGTATAATGTAGAAGTGTACACTCCAGTCCAAAAGAAGAGAAGTAAGATAGATAGGAGGACCACCAAGGAAAATAACCAATCCCATCTATATTGATTAAGACCGACGTATAAACTCGCAGATACGATGACAGCTGTGGCCACAAACACACCTATTGATTCACGCTGGTTGATTTGCAATCCACTTAATACGTAGAAGCCTCCGTCGCGGAAGATGAGCCAGTTGAAAAAGAAACACACAGCAGATTGATAGAATCCATCCAAAGCATAAAAGCAAAACTTCTTTTGTGTCCATTCCAAACGAAGAATACCACGCTGATAAAGTCCAGGAACTGCAAGTGACACCTTGTCATCAACATCTTGATCCAAAACGCCCATCAAAATAACGGGTAATGAAGTGAATGCCAGATTGACCAAGAGAACGTAGGTGTAATCAAACAAGTAAGAACCGTCAAAATTGTTAAAGATCTGGTACCAAAACAGAGCCATAGCAAAGATAATATTTTTGTAGAAGAAATTTGCCATCATCTCACCCAATCTTCTGTATGACCATCGACCGTGAACAAGCAAAAGACGACTTAAGAAACGGAACTGACCAATTGCATAATCTGAAGACATAACAGCTTGACGACCTTCTTCACCAGCAATACCGACACCAACATCAGCCGATTGAATCATGGCCACATCGTTAGCGCCATCACCAATTGCAAGAGTCATGACATCCAGGCCGTCTTTAACCATCTTGACAACGGCAGCCTTTTGTGCAGGAGAAACACGGCAACAGAGCACGGCCTTGCAGTTTTTACAAAGAAGCAAAAAGCGCATTCTCAATGACTCATCGAGTACCAACTTGAGAGCCTCACCATCGATAACAAGTGCGTGAGTTGGTGGAGGAGGCGAGTGATCATTCTTCGCAGCTGAAAGCTCCTCATCTGTTCCTCTAATATTGAACTCACGTTCCGAAAACTCTGCGAGCTTTTGAGAAGCTTCTTCAAGACCGCCTTCTGGTGAAACTTGAAAGATCATTAAATTCATGTCGGTTCCAAGTATGTTGCATGAAAATCCAATGTTGATGGCAGTTTCAACACGATCACCAGTGAGAACCCAAAGCTTGATACCCGCCTCAGCAAGCAATGAGATAGTATCTGGAACGCCGTCCTGCAGTCGATCCTCGATAGCTGTGCCACCTAATAAAACAAGCTCACGCTCAATTCGATCAGCTGCAACTTCCATTTTCTCTTCGCGGTCAACGAGAGCTGCTGCAGCTTCGTCATACTCAATGCTCCACATTTTGAACTCTTCTTCTGTAAGAACACGATGAGCGATACAAAGTGTACGTAATCCCTCATTTGCGAATGACTCGAGGTCCTGAGCGGTTGCATCCTTAAGTTCATCCTGGCCATCGCGGCGAAGACGGCTATAAATAACTGAATCTGCACCCTTACAAAACAAGACAATCTCGTTGGTTTCCGGAATGCGAACGATAGCACTCATACGCTTGCGAGTAGAATTGAATTCAAGGGTTGTAAGTACTGGAAACTCTTTCTTCTCGCCTTGAATATCAAGAATAACACCACGTTGAGTACGATCGAGGAAACAATATCCAACATCGCGAGCAGTTGCGACCAATGCAGCCTCGTCAGGAGATTGAGCCTTGAACTCAATCACTGGTGGGTCTACTGAAACCTTTTCTGCCAAAACAGAGTGACAGAGAGCAAGAGCAAGCATGAAGAAGTCGAGTGCTTCAGCTTGCTCGCCACCAGATTCTCCTTGAAGATCTGCGATATAATGAGGAGCGATGAACGTCAGCTTCTCCGGTTGCAAGTATGGATTGGCATAAATGTCTGACATCTGTTCGAGCATGACTTTTCGAGAAAGAGCAATCTGCTGAGTTGCTTTTGCACTTTCCTTTTCCACATCAAGACCTTGTCGCTTCTGAATACCGGCCATAGCCTCTGTGTAAGCCTCACCATATGCAACACCATTGACAGTAACCTTCTTGAGCTCCATGACATTCTGTGTAAGTGTTCCAGTCTTGTCGGAAAAGATGTATTCAATCTGACCCAGATCATCCGAAATGTTCCAAGACTTTGGAGTACATGGATAATCAATTGGTTCATAGTACATAAACGTGTCTGACCAAATGAAAAACGCCTGGATTGTTTTGATGATTTCAATTGAAATGTAAAGTGAAATTGGAATGAGAGTTTGTAACAAAATGACAACGGTCCAGAAAGTAATCAAGCCATCAAGATCTGGAGTTCCACCAATGGAACCAAATTCAAACCAATCTGAGCTCGTGCTGGACTGCCTCCAATAAAGACCTTCCGCAACACCAGACACGATACACAAAAGTAAAAGTAGAATGAAATTGTAAAAAACGTTCCAGTTCAATTCTCTTGTCATGCGCGAACGTTTGCTGGGAGTCTCTCCAGCATTAAGCATGATTTTAGTTTCCTGACCGGTAAACAAAACAACACCGATAACCCACTCAGTGTTACGAAGCGTACAGCCTCGCAACAACAAATTGTTAATCGAAAGCGGTTCGGCCATGTCTTGTGCAGGATCACTGAGATTCTGTGGATTTCTCTGCGACCACCGCATCACGCCTGAGTAGGAGTAGAGATTTGGATGCGGAGCCTCAGACTCAATGACGAAAGCCATCTTTTCACAATCGCGAGAATGACGAATTCCAGCACCGGCACGAACGGCTTGACGCACTTTAAGATTGGTCTCTCCGTCCAAATTCTTTGTCTCAATGTAGCAAGCACCATCGTTATCGGATGTTGAAAGAACAATCACGTCAGCAGGAATCTCGTCGTCGTTCCTGATGCGTACAATGTCGCCAACACGGACGTTCTTCCAAAAATTACGCTTGAACCTTGCAGAACCGGGAGTCTGCATTGAGCGATCAAGAATCGAGCCATGAGCAAGATCAATAGAAGGACCTCTGCGAGAAAATTCGGTGGACTCTGGCTCAAACGGATTGACAGCGGTAGGCTGATTGTTAAAGTCATATGATTTGCGAGAAAGCTCGTGCATCTGATACGACTCTGATATTCTCGGGTCAGTCGAAGTGTACACTGACTGAGCAGTCATAGCACGGGCCAGATCCGGCTCAGAAAGCTGGTCTTCATCCATGCCATCTTGACGCGACCTGGAGGCTTCTTGCTCCATCTTTGCGCGAGCAGCTTTGCTTTGAAACATCTTCTTGACGAGACGCATAAGTCGAAGGGAGACGCGAGTTGACGCCTTCTTGAACCTACGCCACGACGAAATGTTGTCGTCCGACACATTGGGGTTGGTCCAATCGCTCAGAATCTGAGTCGGGGAGTTGTTGAGTTCCAGGTCGAGTAAAGTACGGCGGTAGTCCTCAATTGCATCCTTGATTGCAGTGATGGTGACAATAACAGTGATGGGCACGGCACCAAGACCAGGATTGGTAGCTCCGAAGATGGAGAAAATGGAAAGAATAACGATTAAAAGGAAGTATATGTTTGCAATGTTGTGGAATTGCAGAAACAAGTTCTTCGGCACGAATGACAGCGGCGTGTACTTGGCGGAGCGAGTCTTGTTGCGCGGATACTGGATCAATGGCTGGCCATTCTCGTCGAGATCCGAAGTCGGTAGAGGTAGGTTGATGTAGACCCTGCGATGGGGCTTTGACTTGACGTCCTCGCCAGCGTCGTCGCCGCTTGGATCAGCCTCTTGGATCTGGCTGATCTGGCGAGAGAGGCGGTTGTCGGAGCTGTGGTTGCCGTGGCGATGGCGGCCGGTGAGCGAGAGCCGCTTGAAGCGCGCAGACATGCGATGATGCTGGCGGCCATTCGGACGACGAATCGATGCCCAGCGCAGCCGCCGCGAGTTGGCTGTGCCGGCGTCAGAGGCCGCGCCGCTGTAGACGGGGGCTGTGTCGACGTCGGGAATCTTTGAGTCCATTACGTCCGACAGCGGAGAGCCCGGTGCGAGCAAATACGGCAGCTTGCGTCTGAGAGGCGCTTGCTGCTGACAAAGGAAAGCGGAGTGGGGGGAGAGCTGGCGAGGGGGGGGCGAGCGGTGGTGATGGAGGGGGGCGGAGTGGACGAGCAAAGCATCGAAGCCGGATGGCCGCAGAGAGACGCAGAGTGCCGTCAGCGACTGCAGAGCTGCCGTGGCTCTCTGCCCTGGCTCTGCCGTGGCGGGCTGGAGACTTGGAGTTGCCTGGCTCCGAGTCTGGCGGCAGCATTAGAGTTCCGCAGCAAACTCTGTCGCTGTCCGCGGCTGTCCGGACTTCGGAGCCCGCCGGCGCCGGACTGTCAGCAGATGGAACAAGGACCTCGTTCTCGATTGTAACTTGATATCGTATCGTAAGTGGGATAACAGCCAACGCCAATCTACTCCACTCCGCTCCGCTCCCTCTTCTCGGCCTCTCTGCTCGGCGCTTCTCAGCAGCGCTTCTCAGTAGCTACTGTCTGCCAGTTGAGCTATGGAGGCCTGCGCCGACCGGCCCGCAACTGCTGCCGTCCCTTCACCTGCTCCGGCTCCGGCTCCCGGTGGTCCTCGGGACACCTACGTCGTCGTGATCCAGCACCGCGGGTTCCTCCTCGCCTCCTCTCGCCAGCAAGCTCTGGCTCTCATGGCCGACGCTGATTCTTCGGCATCTGCTTTTTTCCTGCGCTTTGAGTCGTCTATGGACGCCCAGATGTACACCATACAGCATTCGCTCAGCCAGCTGTCGTTCTGACTCAGTCTTTCGGCTTCCGCTTTTCCTCCCTTCAGTCCTCAACCGCTGAAACCAACTGCATTTTTTGGCGTCATTATTCTCTCATGCATCAGTTACCCGACTGCGCTCTGCCGCAGTTTCGCGACAAGGTTGAAGTCCTGTGTTCATGTAACCTACGTGTTCATAACCAACCCAGGACAATACGACTAAAATGTACTCTGGTGTCGACTGACCGGTTTATCAACCTTACAGTCCTGTATATAAAATACTGTAATTAGTTATCTTATTTGCATAGCACGCCTGTCATCATTTACTTCCCTTCGTATATATAAAATACAATAGTGCACATATACCGTATGAGTCTGTGGCTTATATAGTTATATGTATGACCCAAAATCATCCGTTGCCTTGTTGGGAGTTGATAGCCCGCGTTGCAGGTTTGCACATCCACTGTGGATTGTCAGCTCAGTTGCTGCGTTGACATTACACTTCGCTACACCCTTGACAATCAACAATAGTCAATTGCCTATCCGTCAATACTCACCACGACTATTTTAGTATTTGGCTCTTGCTTCCACTATTAGACTATTGGAAGATTTGATTTCAAAACCGTATAACTTATGCTCGCAAAACGGAGATAATCATCATCATCAGGAATCACAGTATAATAGTGGACGCCATTCTTGTGATCGTCGCCACTTGGTTAAATTGTCAGTAAAGTTCTATTGTTACTTATATATGCACATCCACTGTGAGTTGTATGACTCTAACAGCTTTTTTACAGTCCAGCTGTCCGTTCGCAGTGCGCTTTGGCGCCTCAGCATATTATAGACAGTGTGGTATTTAGGTCTCGACGGCATCTATCCATCAACGAGGTCTCGGACTCACTCTTGTCGACATTACTCAATTAATTTACTTATTCATCTTTCATCTGACATGTCTGTATATATGATCTCTTGATGAACTCTATTCAATTTTTCTCGTCGCAGGTTGAGCGCGTCATAGGAGGCGATGACTCGTCTTCCAGGGCTCAGCAACAGCGCTCGCAGGACGACGTTGCAGACTCTCTATCCGCCGAATCACGGTGGGCAACTTCGGATTCGTTATCTCGAGAGCTAGTGCAACCAGATCAGAACGAACATTTAGCATATCCAAATCCGACCGATTTCTCTTCTTCAAAGAACGATTCAAACTCCGAATCTTTGTCCACAACAAGACCTGTGCAATCCGAGTCAATCTTACTTCCAAGTCCCGCAAGACAGTCACGGAATTCAAACTTTTATTCTAATTACCGAAGAATCTCATCATCATCATCATCACAATCTTTCGCAGATCAGCCATTGCCGTCCATATCTGAGAGCGATAGTGTCTCCCTGGATCCACCTGGAACGCTTGATGTTGACCTTTTTCCTATTGCATGGCAAGCTGGCGCTCTTGGTGAAGAATATTCGGAAAAGCCAAGTCGGACGCACTGGTGGCTTGCTCCTTGGTATTTACTCGTAAGCTTGGTCTTGAGTTTATACCACGCTCTCGCCGCAACTCTAGGAGCTACTGAAGACGCTAAAGTGGCAATTAATCCTGCATCAATATCTTTACCAGTTTCTCCGCCTAGTGACGACGACTCTTGGACTAGTTATGGATCTGCAGCTGACGCTGTAACTTCTCCTGATAACAAGGTCAGTCTTCGGAATCTTGCTGAAGGTGAGCGTGCTGGCGTATCTGGCTCGGACTTTACACCCGCTCTTGATCAATCGATAGATCAAAAATCCACTGATTCCATGTCGATTTCAAATTACGATCGGTCTCAACTTCAACCAATTTATCAATCGGATTTAGCAAATGATGACAAGAAGTCAGATCTGTCTGTGCGAATTCGAATATCTCGAAAGGCCAAGCATTCTAGATCGTCTTCGTCATCTTCAGGTTCCGCAGTTTCATCATCTTCATCTTCAGACGACGGGTCGAACTCTGAATCTGCTGCATCGGCATCTCGTTCAAAACTTAGAAGGGTAAGGCATTCTGCAAAATCTCTTAAATCACCAACCTCTCCAGCAGTTTCTATGCGAGTCACAAAGTATCCAAACTCACTACCTCCATCACGGCCTCTTATACCTAAGCACACAGCCGTCAAGACTCTGATCCTTGATCTTGACGAGACATTGATTCATTCAATGTCAAAAGGAAGCAGTACGTCGTCGGGGCATATGGTTGAGGTAAAACTTGATCGTCAACATGCCATTTTATACTACGTCCACAAACGCCCATTTTGCGACGAATTTCTACGCAAGGTTTCTAGGTGGTTCAATCTTGTTATTTTTACAGCATCTGTACAAGAATATGCAGATCCGGTTATAGACTGGTTAGAACAAGAACGGAAATTTTTCAAGGGTCGGTATTATCGCCAGCATTGTACATTTCGAAATGGAGGATATGTTAAAGATCTGTCTGTCGTTGAACCAGACTTGTCAAAGGTAATGATTATCGATAATTCTCCAATCAGTTACCTTTTGCATGAAGACAATGCTATTGGTATCGAAGGTTGGATCAATGATCCATCAGATTTAGATCTACTGTATCTGATCCCGTTTTTAAATGCTATGCGATACGTATCGGATGTGAGGGCATTACTATCTTTAAGAATGGGAGAGCAGGCGTTTGCTACATGAGTGAAGTAAAAGTTTCCTTACAGTTTGTGATATGTTATTTGCTATAACGGTAGTTCTGTATGTGTGATTTTCAGTGGGTTGGAATGCATTGTAACGTATTAATGTATATAGACGATGAGGGGTATATTCCTAACTAACTACAGAGAGAATATTTTATGATAAACTTATACAGACAAAACAGGTTATGGCACCAGTCAGCCAACAATGTATAAATCTTAGGTCAATTTCTGTTTTGCATCTCTTGATCTAAGTGTCTAAAGGTCGTGATTCACTGTCGCAATCTAAATATTCCAGTTTGTCCTCTTGAGTGATTCACGTCGCAATATTTTTATTCTTTAAAATACTGTAATTCATGCTCCTTTGTACTTGTACCGTAGCTGTTCGAGACCTCCCACATCTCCCTCTGCCATCCAATGACGTATAACAAATACACCCAGAAAACAACCCATTGGAACAAACCAAAAGTAATCAATACCAATTAACGGATTAAATGCTGCATAAACATATAAAATTATACCAGCACCGAGAATGCTATCACTCGCTATTAAAAGCTGCTGTGCTGTTATTTTTTTCCGTATGATTCGAATGGACAAAGGCTTGGGGATTTTATTTCTCGTAAGATCGAATTGTGGTGGTAATGCTGAAGAGAGTGTACTTGTAAATGAAAGATATGCCGAAATCAGTAGAGATATTAGTGCCGCTGTTGTCAATGCATAAGCTCCTTGGTAGCTGAGAACTGGATGCCATATAAATATCGGAATTTGAAGAAGAACAATTGCTGTATAGGATATCTTACGGATGTTATTCCCACTTCACGCATACATCGTTTAATTGTAGTCACGTACTTTATATCTTGTATTTAGCTTGTCATTTTCCGCTCGAAGGGAATGGATAAGCTCGTCTTGCTCTGTAATGTGTTAGTATTCAAACAGTGATTTACTTCAGATTTTGGCATAAACGAACGTTGTTCATCAAGATAGATAGTTTCGTCGTAGTTGTCCTCCATATAGCTCAGCGATATATACTGTATATGTTGCATTACATAATTTTGTCAGATCTGCTGGAAGTGTGGGGATTATAATGTCAATCAATGGTCCTGGATTGCTACAGCAGTTGTCACGCCGTAGCAGAGCGCGGGGTTTGAGACCTCATCGCTGACACTCTACGTACGCAATTGGAAATTGCGATGGGCTTAAACTAACTCATCTGAGCAGCTTATCTATTGCATTAGACGATACCATCTCATGACCATCTACATCATAACAGGAGGTGTGACATAGCTCATCCTTCGATGTATTATATGCATAATTTGATAAGTTGAAGTCGGATTCATGATACACGAGCGATAATTACCCCTGCTCTAACGTATGCACACGATATAGCGTTTTCACCGACAAGCCTGAACCTCAACTACCGCATCATTCTGTTCAGAATCTTGCTGAAGCAAGTTCGACAAACTAGGATGTCGAACATTGTGCCTCCCTCATTGTCGTATTTTTGTATATTTAATCCAACTTTTGCTGTTAATGGCGAGACTTTAACCGATCAAATCTTCTTTTTCGGATCTCGCTCGGACGAGATATCTTTAGATGACAAGTTGCGGAAAGTAGGATTGATTTAGGCAATTATCTCTTTTGCAAAGTTTGTTTGAACTATCGAATTAGATCTATTTGATTATGAGGCCAATTAACTTTTAATTTTTGTGTATAGTGATTTCTCAAATCAAAAGCCGGTGGAGATTGTCGATACAAGAAAGACGCGAACAGTAACTGTTGAAGTCGAGCCGAATTGGTGGTTAGGTGGTTAGCTCTGTGCTTGAATTTCACAAAGATTCAAACACCAGTACCATCGTCATCAAAAGATTCAAAGGGCTCCAGTAATGGTAATCAGACATTACCGACCGACAATTCTGCCAATGCGGCCTCAGACGGCGGATTCAAATCTGGTAAGAGAAGTGTATCAGTAGCTACTCAGGTATCTACTGCATCCACGCGATCTTTAACACCAGCAAATGATGTTGCCTCTAAACTATCCGTGCCAAAAAAGTATTTGCATTTGCATCTTTTCGAAGGCAGAAGAAAGTTGAAATAAAAACAGAATACTCAACGAAAGATGTTTGTTGTAATCAATACCGATTATTACACGGAAAGTTCCCACCTTCATATAATGAATCAACAGATACTGATTCAGAGGACCATAGACAACAGCACAATCAAGACGGAGAGAAAGCTGAAGAGACTGGTGACGGATTAGACAACGTAAACGACAAATTTTCTGAATTCCGGCAAGACCTTCTAACGTTTTGGACCACTTGGCTGCATAAATGAGAATTATACAGCACCAGCATCACGACTCGTACTAGACCGGAACATAAGAGTTCCTAGTGGGCAATGTTAGGAGTGGACTGCACTTAGTGAAATATATTATGTCGGCCAGCCTACGGCCAGCCTACGACTGTCCTTTGGGGCTAGCCCTAACGGGTGCGGCAAGTGGATCAATATGCCAGGCTACGCAGGAGCGAAAGCAGTGTTAAGCCAAGCAGCGGTGGATATCATTCCCATTCTCAATGAGCATTCCAGTACTATTTTAATGACTTTAATAACCATTTAATGACTTTGATGTTTTGTGCAATGATTTTATAATGATTAATGGTTAATGACTTGGTTCAACGTTCAATTTGTTGGTTTCTTTTAAGGGTTTCACTATTATATTTTGTCTTCTTAAATCGTATAGTATGAATCGTTACTGTATATAGTGATGGTTCAAATTGATCGATTATATTCTTGTACTCTCCCGAGTTCGAGGAATATACTGTATGATCAAAAAAAGTATCCGCTAC